>CM060957.1:30886077-31088577 GCA_030765055.1 Mantis religiosa
TAACCCTAACCATGTGAAAGGTAAAACGTGCATCGCTCGTGTTCTAAGTAACGTAGAGACAGGATTTTTGTACGGTCATGATCAGAAAGTAAAATTCTTTCCTGTAATGGAATTGGCATCAGTAATTTTCACTTATTTATCCGTAACATTTAACCCTAACCATGTGAAAGATAAATCGTGCATCGCTCGTGTTCTAGATATCGTAGAGACAGGATTTTTGTACGGTCATCATCCCTCTTACTGTAAGATTGGCGTATGCAATTTTTCAAAAATGTATCCGAGCGCAATTAATAAATACAAGGGATAATAAATAAAGAATGACCACGTTTTTCAGCAACGTACCTCTACTCATCCTCATAATTTTGATGGTCTTTCTCAAAATAGTCTCCCTTGAATGCGATGTACTTTTCCCAGCGTTTCTGTCAAACTTCAGACACATTCTGGAAACCATTTTTTATGAGATACTTCAATATCGCCTCCACAGCCTACATCACTGCTTCTGATGATAGATAATGCTTCCCACGGAGGTGTTTCTTCAAGTTAGGGAATAGAAAAAAGTCACATGAAGCTAAATCCGGACTGTAGGGAGAGTGAGGGATGTACTTCAATTTGATTTTTGCAAGATATTCAACAACAACTTTGCCAATATGCTGCCGTGCATTATCGTGGTGCAGCATCCAGTCTGCTTCACGGAAATGTGGTCTTTTGCGCCTGATATGGACTTGCAATGTTTTCAGGACATCCCTGTAGTATTGTCCAGTTATAACATGCTGATAAACCATTCCATTAATATCAAAGAATGAGATGACCATATCTTTCCCAGCAGAAGCAACCACCTTCGCTTTTTTGGCGGCTGGTGTTGGAGATTTGCGCACGGAGCTTTGCTGTTTGCTCTCAGGATCAGAATGATGTAGCCAAGTCTTATCAGGAGTGATTACGTTTGAAAGAAACTCCGGATCTTCCTCAACTTTAACTGCATGTTACCCCTATTGCAGCGTTAGCTGATACTCAATATGTCTGAACTTGCCTTATTCTCACAGGCGGGAACAAGGAGTAACAACAATGAAACTACTATGGCGTGTTTGTTTCCCATTAAGCTAACAGAATGTAACAATATTGATTTTTTTTTGCGAAAAATTATGACCGTAAAAAATTATGATCATTCTTTATTTAAAAGCCCTCGTATAATGTTCTCAGTTTAGGCACTCAGGATGCGTGTACCACTTTCGGCATCGTTGGTAGGAGGCTTAAGGTTAGGATTGACTGAAGTCTGCAGTGCGGGACGCCTCCATATGCCTTTAACATATGTGAAGTTTATAAATTTTCCTTGTTCTTTCTGAATTTTGTTTTATTTTGCATGCATATTCTGCAAATTAAAACTATTTTTTAGGGAAGTATTCAACTTTACTTCAGGGCTCTTTCCAATCTCTCTATGTAAATCGTTATCATTTGACAGACATGAAACTAAATTAAAATATATTTTGCAGACTATGAGCTGAAGTCTCCATTTTAACTGCTGAGTGACTTACCAAATACACTGATGCCCGATTTCACCAACAAATGTTAAGACTTAACACGAGTTTAGCAATAGTTGAAACAAAAATTGCATTTCACCAACAAGTGTTAGCGTAAAACAAGTGTTAAATCTCATGTTAAAGTAACACGCCGAATTACTAATGTTAAGTCCTTAACAATTGTATATATTCAAGATGGCGAGCATGACCTCAGCTGTTGATGTTGATTTGCTATATTTAAGTCCGTCTAAATGGCATTCATAATAGAGTACGGCCTATGAGGAGAAATGATTTTGAGGAACTATCCGAAGAAAATTGCTTTACGGAGGTATAGACTGTCGAAACATGTTGCTATGAAGGTTACTGCGGAAGTACAAGAGAGGTTAGAAAATGCATCGAAAGGAATATGCCGATCTCGCCTTTGCTTCAAGTACTAATAACCTTGCGATTTTATAATTCACTGAATTATGTGGATAATATACTGTCCATCACCCGTCTTGAAACGTTCAAGTCACTTGTCCTTCGCTCCTCGTTTTAAATTTACGTAATACTGAGTTAGAACATGCATCGAAAGGAATATGGCGATCTCGCCTTTGCTTCAAGTGTTAGTAACCTTGCGATTTTATAATTCACTGAATTATGTGGATAATACATTGTCCACCTGCCGTCTTGAAATGTTCAAGTCACTTGTCCTTCGCTCCTCGTTTTAAATTTACGTAATACTGGGTTAGAACATGCATCGAAAGGAATATGGCGATCTCGCCTTTGCTTCAAGTATCAATAAACTTGTGATTTTATAACTCACTGAATTATTTTGATAATACACCCTCCACCTGCCATCTTGAAACGTTCAAGTCACTTGTTCCTCTTCGCACCTCGTTCTAAACTTACGTAATGATAAGTTAGAATAGATCTCGCCTTTGCTTCAAGTATTAATAACTTTGCTATTTTATAATTCACTGAATTATGTGGATAATACACTGTCCATCTCCCGTCTTGAAACGTTTAAGCCACTTGTTCTTCGCACTTCGTTTTAAATTTACGTAATACTGACAAGTGTTTTGGTGCTTGTAGTAATGACGCATGCATTTGAATTAAATTCGTTTCCAATATTTTCCCCGTGACATCTTTCTCTCTTACATTCACTGCATCCGTCCTCTTATTTTCCACGATACCCTTACACTTCGTCACCATTTCAATTAACAATTCTTTCTCCGTCAATGAGAAATTTGTCTCACGACTTTATTTATGATTTTGTTCATCCGCCATTTGTGCAGACGAAAATGAAAACAAAAACGCATCGGATTACGTTCAGAAAATAATCCATAGCCTTCTATAGCTGTGATATTTACAAGTTTCTTGGCGTTAACACAGGTCTGTTAACATTTTAAGAAAACAGGTTGGTGAAATGCAAGAAATTTAATATCAGTTTTAGTGCTGTGACATTTGTTACGTTACATTTGCTAACGTTATTTTAACATCTGTTGGTGAAATCGAGCATTAGAGCTTTCCATACACATCGGCAGGTTTTCTCTGTTTATAATAGACATACGGCATAGTACAACTTGATGCTTATCGTGCAAGAAGAAACGAGAACGAGATATTTAGAAATGATCTATGTACTCTCTCAAAGCCTGGTATTAGGAAGGATAAAACTCTGGTGCAGCAGTTTCATATTGCAAAAAGTGTGAATGGAGAAGTTTTGTTTTGAAGACTAGCGGATTACAGGAGCTCATTTCGAGCTGGAACTGAGCGAGAGAGAGAGAGAGGGGGGGGGGGAGGCGTATAGCACGGACAAGGCTAGAACATTATAAGCTGCAACTTGCATTACCATGACAAAACTAAGACGCAAAGCTGTTGAGTACCAGGATTAGTCCTCAACTCCGAGTTTCACGAAGAAAGATCCAAGAAAAAAAAAAAAAAAAAAAAAAAAACAAGCGGGGAGGAAGCTCATATTCAGCGAAACAGTTTTCCCTCCAGAGATGGGAAGTCTAAATTTTACACAGCAATTTCCTCGCTTCTAATATTGAATAGATAATTAAGCCGCTGGGTTTGAATATACACGGTAATGCTGTAAAGTTGAGTTTAAACTTTGTAATATTTTACTTTCCCTTTCGTCCAGCAGAATTCTGAGAATGTAGACAGACTACATAAATTCTTTATCTTCTACAAAGTTTGACGTTCCTCCAAATTAACGATCCATCATTAATCCCTCGTGAAGTAAAAGTATTAAAACCTTCAACAGTTTTATCGACTTTGAGAAAGCCTTTGATAAGGTAACCCCACAAGACTTCTGTAGAGCACAGGATTCTTAGTCGGGTGGTTTCCGAGGGATGGCGACACGTAGGTGGGCGAGAGTGCGGCAGACATGCCGGGTTCGGATACATATTAAAGTCAGTGGTCAGTACAGCACACTTTAAAACAATAACTCCTCTCCAAGGCTGCCAGCTTCAAACCAGGTCTACAATATATTATTGCCCAACTTCACCAACAGATGTTAAAATCAACGTTAACAAATGTAACGTAACAATTGTCACAGCGCTAAAACTAATTTTAAATATCTTGCATTTCACCAACCTGTTTTCTTAAAATGTTAACAAACCTGTGATAACGCCAAGAAACTTGTAAATATCACAGCTATAGAAAACTATGGATGAGTCGTATTATTTTCTGAACGCACTGCGATGCGCCTTTGTTTTCATTTCCGTCTGCACAAATGGCGGATGAACAAAATCATGAATAAAGCCGTGAGACAAATTCCTCATCGAAGCAGAAAGAGTTGTTAATTGAAATGGTGACTAAGTGTAAGGATATCGTGGAAAATAAGAGGATTGATACAGTGAATGTAAAAGAGAAAGATGTCGCGGGGAAGATATTGGTAAAGAATTTAATTCAAATGCATGTGTCACTACTACAAGCACCAAACAACTTGTCAGTATTACGTAAATTTAAAACAAGGTGTGAAGAACAAGTGTCTTAAACGTTTCAAGACGGGAGGTGGACAAAGCATTATCCACATAATTCAGTGAATTATAAAATTTCAAAGTTATTAATACTTGAAGCAAAGGTGAGATCGGCATATTCCTTTCGATGTATATTCTAACTCATTATTACGTAAGTTTAAGGGCAAGTGATGTGAACGTTTCAATACGGGAGGTGGACAGTGTGTTATCCACATAATTCAGTGAATTATAAAATCGCAAGGTTATTGATACTTGAAGCAAAGGGGAGATCGCCATATTGCTTTCGATGCATGTTCTAACCTCCCTTGTACTTCCGCAGTAACCTTCATAGCAACATGTTTCGACAGTCTATACCACTGTAAAACAATTTTCTTCGGATAGTTCCTCAAAATCATTTCTCCTCATAGGCCGTACTCTATTATGAATGCCATTTAGACCGTCTTAAATATAGCAAATCGACACCAACAGCTGAGTTCATGCTCGTCATCTTGACTATTTACAATTTTTAAGGACTTAACATTAGAAATTCGGATTGTTAGTTTAACACGAGATTTAACAATAGTGTTACGCTAACACTTGTTGGTGAAATGCAATTTTTGTTTCAACTATTGCTAAACTCGTGTTAAGTCTTAACATTTGTTGGTGAAATCGGGCATATGTGTTTTAAATGGGAAGGTGTGTGACCTTGAGCACTGCTAGGTGAGCAACCAGGTGAGCTGCGGTGTTGTCGTATTGCATTCCACCTAAGTGGAGTGTGACGACCGGCAAACCAAGTAATCTCTAATAAGTACTATTCGCACTAATGCAAAAATTGACATTTTGCAAAAACTGATCCATTATGAAGGAGAGAGTATTTAACATAACCGTAAAATCCCATATTTTTAGCACAAATAGTTTTCCTAATTCAAATAAATAGATTAGGTACCATTATGACAACACTTTGTGACGTAAGCACTGCAAAGAATATTATTATTGGTTGGCATGCATGCTTGAACGTATATTTGAAATTACTCGGAACTAAAACGTAAACAGTTGACATGACGTGATAAAAGAAATATGTACTTTGAATAAGCCAAGGTGTTTGTTAAATTCGCTGAGAGGAAACGATACCTTTCGTCACTTTCTTCTCGGGTAGCTAGCCAGGTGAAAAGATGATTAGACATTAACTTTTCGGGAGTGTACATCTCTCCCATCAGGCTATTTACAAAATTTTATAACACAAATGAAATACTGGGTATAACATAACTATAAACAAAGACAAAACACTATCAAAATTCGCATTACTGAACAAAAGACTGTTTTCAGTAAATTAAATGCCAGATCAGGAGATGGCGTGAGTATAGAAAATTGTGTCAAAGAAACGTAACTACTTAACTTGATTATCAAGCTGTATTGCTCTTTGCTTCCTTACTCTATGGATTTACATTTTAAGGCCGGTTTCCAAGAGGAGCTGAACTGAAATCCAGCATCACGATTAAGCGTGCTCCTTTCAGAGGAAATCGCCAAAGCCTACTTAACCTTCAGCTCCCAGTAACTGTTGCATTGTGCCCAGATGGTCGTCACCCGAAAATTGGCTCTATGGTCGTTATCAAATCAATGCTCTGCCAGCCCAGACTTCTCAGGTTGCATTAAACGAATGTTCCGTTCATGTTCGATTATTCTAGTAGGGATGGTCCTTGCGGTTTGTCCTATATACGGTGTCCCTCGTTCACAGAGAATGCGGTACACCCCCGGAACTTGGAAGTCCAGTTTGTCTTATACTGGCCTCAACAGATGTTTAATCTTTGGAGGTAGCTTGTGGATGATCCTGATGTTGAATTTTGGTGAGAATTCTGCTGATTCTACCGAATAGGTTGCCGGTAATTGGGACGCAGCCTGTAGCGGTAGGCTCTTTACATGTTTCCCTTTCCTAGCTTTGGTGATCGAGGCTTTATCGTCATATTTGGAGTAGCCGTTTTGACGGAAAGAGAGTCTCAGGTATTGTAATTCTTGTTTTAAGTGGCTGGGATCAGAGATAGACAAAGCTCTGTGGGCCAGTGTATTGAGAACTCCCAGTCGTTGAGACTTACGATGGAAACTATGAGCGTTCAGATAGAGATCGTTGTGTGTAGGCTTGCGATATACAGCATGCCCCAGTGTACCGTTGCTGTTTCATTTGAAACAAGATTGTCCAGGAATGGAAGAGTTCCGTCCTACTCCACTTCCATGGTAAACTGTATTTGTATTTGATACCTTTCTTGCCAGTCTTGCAGAACATGTCTGGTGCCATTGTATAATTTGTTTATGAATGCTTGGTAATGTCTATTTACTCTAGAGAGTTCAAAGCAGTATTATTCAATTACTCTTCCATGAAAAAGTGTATCAGCTGGATCAATGAGACACGATCCACCTCCCCCCTTACTACTGCTAGAACAGTCCAATTGAGATAATGTGAGCTAAGATTACGTTGCAAACAGAAATAGTATGTTTATACTGACTGACGTTGAATGACTTATTCACGAAGAAATTGACAAGGAACACAAGACTGGGATAACTGCGTGAGACATCAGATAAACTACAAGAAGACGACTTTTGGAAAGAAATAGCACGTAACGAGATTTTGGAAACTATCGTCATCAATTTGCAGTACTGAGACGTTGAAGACAATGAAAATGACGAATAATCTGTTAACGTAAGTAACATTCACAGCTATACGGATGCAGTGCTGGTATTTTCGTTGGATTATAAAAATAAGAAATTCATAAACTGTATTTTACTTCAAACTAAGTATTTAAAATATTTGCGTAATATAGAAATATTCACGTTGCAATTGTTATTTCAACAAATGCATTGTTATGAAACTTTTGAAAATTCAGTTTGCGTTAGCGCCAAGAACACTCGCAAGTGTGCGTGAGAGAGAGAGAAATATAAAAAGAGTGGGGATAACAAGGTGGCAACGTTGAACGCTCTAACGCAACTGATTGGCTACAGGCGAGAACTCTTCCCATTTTATACATATAATATTTAAAGAAGGCACGGAGTAGAAACAAATGAAAACAAAAGTAAATAAATATGTCTTTATATTATGAATATAGAAAAAAGGAATTAACAACAGTGGGAGGAACACGTCAAAAGAATTGCAGACATAAGAAGGAAAGGAAGATGATCTGTAGGCACGACTAAGAAATAACTGAAGTACCTTAAAGATCCAACAATGGGAAATTTATTGCCTACGTCATGAAGTGAATATGAAGACAGCAAAATAAATTCAAATCTTTCATTTTTCCAAGAGGGGATACTGTTAATACTACATATGAGATCATTCACATGAATATGAGTCGATTGGAGAATTTAGCCTGGTGATTGAATGGTTCAGAGCAATGGGATGCAGATAAGGAGTTCCGTGGTTCAAATCCCAGCTATGGCTTGGAGCTTTACAGTTTGACTCGACTTTTCCCAACCATGTCCTATACACGGCTACTGTGGGAGAGCAATAATAAAGTACCTCAATTGACGTAGCATTACATTTAAGCTATTGTAACGACTTAAATTGAAAGATGATTGAAACTTGGTAGAAGTCGTTACCTCGGAGACGTTAGGGAACATAGGTAGAGTTACTATATCAATAAAACTAAAATTGAGTTGATTGACCTTATATATAAAACAATGAGTTAGCAATATAGGCCTGAATGCCCACTTTAAGTCAAAAGCTTCACTGTATTATTCTTAAACTTAAAACATATTGTGACTTTGTGGGTTCGTGAAATTAAAAGTCCATTTGCACAAACTCAAGATGTCCTTTATCTCCCCTGAATCACAGTTGGAACACTTGCCGATTACATAGAATTACGTAGCGCACACAATTACAATCAACCAGTTGGTCTGTCACAGGTCCACTCCACACTCACAATTACGTACAGCTCCTCTGATACACGTAGAGTCTTCCAGTCCGTTCACTAGCACTGCGCTCTTTAGGGCTGCTCGCCAAGAACTGAACTGACTCGTCCTCTGGAGCCCTAACATAAGGAGATCGCTGTTTCTGAAAGCTTCGTGGCTCGGAACGTCATCCCGATGGTTCCAGACGTCAGGGGGAGGGGAAAAAGACGGCTAGTAATGATATTCCAACCATTCCCACAGTTAGCGCTACAGATAAATGGGTAGGCGTCGCTAAATGCTTCCAGTCTGGCCCCTACCTGCCAGCTGCTGCTTCTCTCGGGAATTCCGATGTTCGGGTGACAGTATTATTTGTTACCTCAGCTAAGATGTCCAATCGAAACCATGATGTTGAATTAGGGTGTCACTCCCTACGATCATGGCTGATTCAAACACAACCTGCGGCTCACACCCTGTCCATGCTAAATTGCGTGACTCTCTTTGTCTCAAACTACATTAGGTTTGAAAGTGTAGAGCCAGAATGAAAACTTCAATGCCATAGCCGGATCTTCTGGTGCCATCCAGCCGCTCTAACCATTGAGCTACTATGCCCAATGTGCCGACATGATATTAAGTTCTCCAACTGACTCGTGTTTTTCCCGGTAAACCACTAGGAGTTCTCATAGACACACGAGACAACTGCATTTTTTATTTAAAATTTAGCACTTTTTACATTAATTAATTTTATTTTTTTATTTATTTGGCTTGCATTTTTTATTTTTTTTATTTACTCCCATTAGTCCTGGACCCGTAGGACCAAGAACCCGGACCTCCTTCTACCTTGGAGCGTTGGTTCTTTCCATGGGGCAATATCTCGAGTATAAAAAGCCCCCCATCGACTACTACGTCAAGACGGTGGAAGTGGAAGTGGATACGCCACTTACGCGGGTCAATCCCGCAGGGAAGACCACCGAAAACCTCGGTGGGGCCAACTGGTGATCTAGCACATCTTCTACTAGCTCTGCAGGCTAGTATCCGGGACTTATTAGGCGACCCTCTACCCCCTCCGGGCGGCCGTAGCCTGGCCGGAGGTACCCAATTCCCCGTGAGTGTCGGGAACACACTGCCCCCTCGAGTCCAATCCAATCCAGGGGCTCGGCAGTTCGGCCCAAGGTTCCTCTGGTAACGTCAGCGGTACCACAAGTGCTAGGGGCCGCAGTGCCCGCAACTCGGCTGTTGAAGAGGACGGATCCCCTCCCCTACGGGATAGACAACTACCTTAATGCCGACTTACTGTGCTGTAAGTACTTTAAGGCATGGGCTTTATAGTTCGGACCACTATTAGGTACAATTAATGAAAATTAATTTAAATTTAATTTATTTTAAATTAAATTAAGTTGAGTGATGCATGTGGTGATAGTACCATGAATGTGTCTAATATGCATTCCTCGGTGCGACAATTCAATGAAGGGAGAGCATCGTGTGGCAACAAACCAAGACAGTCACGGCCTTCCACCAGCTGGTCCGACAACATGATCCAGCGACTGGGAAACGTTGTTTTGGAGGATTGAGTGTTGCAGACATCGCCTCCAAAGTTGGCATTTCCATGGGATCTGTGTACATATTTCTGCATGAAGACCTGAAAATGCGAAAAGTGTTCTGCTTTCATTCAACTGTTGCACCCAAGGATTCCCATTAGACAAATCCATGGTACCATTACCACATGCCTCACTCAAATGGCGATGAATTTCAGTAGATGTCACACCACGAAAATTGAGAAAACAAATTATTACACGCTGTTCTTGCAATGAAAACGTCGCCATTATAAGTATTGTCACCCAATTATCAGAAGGCACAACCTGCTGGCAGGTAGGGGCGAGACGGGAACCCTTCAGACCACGCCTACCCATACTCACTAAGGGGATTGTTAGAAAAGCATCATGAGCCACTGTACTCTCTCTTTCCCATTTCCCTGACGTCTGGAACAATCGGGATGATTGTTCCGATCCGCGAAGCTTCGAGATGCAGCGATCTGTCTATATAAGCGACGCATTGAACGACTTAGGCAGTCCTCAGTTCTCAGTTCCCCCAGGGGCCTACTTCGGTAGGTACGGGTTCGGCGCACCCGGGGTCCCGAGCCAACCGTCTCCCTCGGGTGGGCTCCTCTTCGTAGTTGAGGGAGACGGTCAACAGGCCCACCCACGTGTAGGCCGTGCGTGGAGACGATTAGATTCTTTTTAGATTCTTTTCTAGTTTAGAGTTTAGGATTTAGTGAACGAAATTTTTAGTAGGGTTTGATTGATTTTTTTATGTACGTGTATTTTTAATAGGTTTTGTTACACTTGTATAGTTTTTAGAAAGTTTAATAACTGGCTCTTGCCATGACTAGTTTTTTAAAGGGCGCCGATGACCGCCGTAGTTGAGCGCCCTTATATATCATCATCCTCATCATCATCAGTCATCATCATCATCATCATCATCATCAGTTCTCAGTTCTAAGTTTTTAGTCAGTTGCATGGCAAGGTGCCGAGTAGCGAGTGTTACGTAGCTGTGTGATACGTGTACCAAATGTAATTCGGTGTAAATAAAGAACACTTTAGATTGTCCAACTGGACTTTTAATTTCACGAACCTACAAAGTCACGTTATCAAAAGTGGTTGTAACTCTCGTTGCTACCATTAGAGCTCTGTGTACTGTAAAGTGATGCCATCTGTCTCAAATTCACAAAAAGTCCACGTGTATTTAAAAAAAAGACAGAAGATCCTAATCTGGTCCCAGTGATTTAAAACTCCTCTCCTCTCCTGACTGTCCTTACCTTTTATTACAGTGCAGTCATTCAGAACTTTCTTTAAAGTTTAAGACAGTAACTTGTAAAATCTGTAGAGAAATATAGCATGTTAAATCTTATCTAGAAACGTCTAACTAGTATGTTAAAATATATTATTGAAATAAAATCAGAGTACTTGAAATTTATATTCAGCAGTTAGAATATATCACCTGAGAGACCATCAAGAAACTGTCTTCATTTGTTACATAAATAGTTGACTGCGGTTATACTGGCGCTTTGTTACCTACATGTTAGGGGAATCACAATGCACAGTCCATTCTGAAAATTTGGCAAGTTGTACACAGGCGTTAATCAACTTCAATGGAGACTGACGCTATTCGGAAATGGAAGAGAATACGTTTGAATCATTAAACGTGGGTCAGTGTAATCATTACCCAAGCTCGTTGGTAAAAAAAAAAAGACAGCAAGAGGGCAACAAGTTCCGGCATTTGTCATTGTGTTAACACTGTCGGAATCAATGACTAATCAATTGAATTATTCTTTGGGTCTAAAAGATCTACTGAATGTAGTCTTAAGGGTATGTATGACTGGAATTTTCAAATTCTGAACTAATAATGCTAGCTTTTTCAAATTTACACCATAGGTGTAGTATAATGTAAAAATGTTACAACCTAAATTTAAACCATTTTTCTCCAGCAGTTTAGAAATAATGATAAATTTTGTATGTTTTTTGTTACGTCAGTAAAAAGTCCCTTGCGACAAAATATTTTGAATTTTGGTCTAATATTTTAACCCTATGTTCATAATACACATACTTTTTTAAATTGCTCTGGGTTCTTCTGTGTCTGCTTTAGTTTAGGTCACAAAAATTTTTTAATTTACAAATATTCCTTTTTGTCTAAAAAAACTGTAAGTTTTGTGTTTGAAAATTAAAAATATATGCTTATATACATTTCACAATAAAACCTAGGGCAATTTCCATTCCTCATGATATTCTGAACCTGTGTAGGAAATTTCATGAATGTAGTATAAAAACTACATCGCAAGGAGCATTTTACAGGAAGAAAAATGCTGAAAATATGAACATTGAGAAAACAGCGATTAAAGATTTGATTGCATAACTCACATTAAAATCCACCAGGCTGATAGGTTGGACCCTCAGATTTCTTTTTCCTCTCCTCTGTTGCTGCTTTTTTCACCTTTTTCTTCTTTAGATGTTGCTTTTCTTCTGCACAATTCGCTTCTTGCTTTGCAGGATACGAGTCTGATCTCGCTGCACTGAAGTTATCTTTGCTGAGTCTATTACACTTTCACCTCTGATATTTTGCTGCAGCTCCAACGACTTAAGACTACCCATGTTAAACTCACTGATGCTTTTAATAACAGCAAGATCCAATTTTTGTTTTGATATGAAAACTTCCTTTGGGCATTTATTCCATATGACATGATGCAAAGATTCATTGGCATTCTGTGTTTTTCCTGTTTTGCACCACTCTAGTAATGATGTAGAAGCCAGCCTCTGATATATTGGCAACATTTTAGCAACTATTTTGTCTGAAAGCCTTATTTTTCTTTTCTTGAATTGAAAATTTAAGAACGGAAAACAGACAAAGAATGTGGATGTAGGCAAAAGAGGGCGTGACTCTGACAGTTTAAAGGCCACCGACATTTAAATAAGCATTTAAAAATGGCGTCCGGAGGCAAATTATTCATTTTTCACATTCCGGAATGTCTAAATTATTTTATATGAAATTTCAGTCATACATACCCTTAAAGCGTGTTTGGCATATTTCTTTCCCTTTATACCGAAAAATAGGCTCCTAAGGTTTTACGCAGTAATTTGGAAGTTGAAACGGTCAAAAGCAGAAGTTGCTAAGTTATTTTAAATACCAAAATAGCAATACAAATGCAAGGATTTGATGTGATGGGTCCGTTTGCAGGTACAAAGTACTGTTTTGAAGTGTTCCTCACGGTTTGTCATACGTGGCATGTAGTAAAAGTGGTAGGGTTTTAGGGCGCACAGCATGGAAGGTCATTAGCGCCCGGGCAAAATCAGTATAGGAGAAACCAGGAGAAAGTTATAACCAGTACATTAGAATGCGTCAAGGAAACGGAGTAAAAGAAGCAGCGTGAATGTCAAACGGGAATAAGTGTAAAGGGCCACAGTACAAGAACCGTGAGACGTTGGCGAGGTAAATGTGACTGCCCATACCACTAAGGCGGATGAAAGCTAAAACTCGCTCGCTCCACGGCACTCGGGGTGTCCGCCAACACTTGACTCAGGGTATCCGGAAAACAGGGAGTTACGTACGGGAGCTAAAAGTTGGCATTCTGTTAAAACATGTCGGGCAGTCAAAGACTCCCGACAGCGAGCACAGAAAGTGGTGCAGGGTCAGCACACACACACACACGCGCGCACGCGCGCACACACACACACAGGTCCCGAGTTCGAACCTCGGTCAGGGTGAGTTACTTGGATAAGGTTTTTTCCGGGGTTTTCCCTTATCCTTCAAGACGAATGTCGGGTAACTTTAAGCTCTATGGACCCTGGGCTCATTTGAGCATCATTCCACCCATTCCATTCACCGTCCGATGTGACTTAAAGTTGGAGGACGTAAATTACACAAAAAGAAAGAATATCGACCGGTGTCATGGTACAGTAAAATAGCTAACATTCCATTCTGTTGTCTGTCATCCTCCCTTCTTAGACTGTCGCCCGGGGGTGAAGTGTTTCTCACGTATATCTTCCCAGGTTCGTTATAATCTCTTACATCAAAGTCTACAATTTTACTTTCACCAACATAACTAGTTACAGTTCTCAAATGTATATATAATTAGCAAACATATTACATAATTACATCAATAACTGATCCAAGGACCAAACTTTACTGTTTCAAAGCAAACAGATTAATCGGCCGAAGCGGATCATTGTTGGTCACTTAACCGTGAAATAAATCAAGAAGTTAAATTATTTAAGCAATTGAATGGTGCGATAAATTTAATGGTTTGTGAAAATGTATTTATTTTAAAAAAGCAAACATCGTAGATAAATTTTGAAATACCGGCAGTCGATTCTGTTTTTAAGTTTGTTTTATTTTCAGATATTGGTACAACTAACAAAAACATATTAACATCTAGCGTTTTAACGATGGCGACAGCTTTGTTTCCGGCTGAGGATGTGTAAAAGTTTACATGAAATCGCGATTCCGGACAATTTATAAGAAAATAAACATTTCTGATAAGTGAAACTTAAAGTTACAAATTGTCATATTTATATATAAAATTAATTTCCATGTTTATACTGTGACTTTTTGGGTTCGTGAAATTAAAAGTTCAACTGCACAAACTCAAAATGTTCTTTATTTCCACCGAGTTACAGTTGGAACAATTTGCTGATTACATAGACTTACGTAGCGCACACAATTACAATTCACCAGTTCGTCTGTCAAAGGTGCACTCCACACTCACAATTAAGTACAACTCCTCTGATACACGTACATTCTTCCAGTCCGTTCGCTTGCACGGCGCTCCTCACGGCTGCTTGCCAAGAACTGAACTCTTCTCCAGCCCGGCGCGTCGCTTATGTAAGACCAACTGACCAATCTAGAAGGTTCCGGGTTAGATGAAATATCCCGACTGTTCCAGACGTCAGGGGGAGGGGAAAGAGGCGGCCAGTGAACAGTGTCACTTTCCTCACCATCCCCTTCAGTGAACGCCACAAGATAAATGCGTAGGCGTGGTATAAATGCCTCGTGTCACCCACTCAGCTGCGAGTTGGCCGTGCCTTCCCATAATTAGGTGACAATACAAATGTTTACCTGGATGAATAAATGCGAGGATCTACTTCCCATTAGTTCTGGCCCCGTAGGACCTGAACCCGGGCCTCTTGGGTATATTTACCATAGGACAGCACCTATTTTATAAGCTGCCACCCGCCTGCACACGGCAGACAGGACGGATGTGGATACGCCACTTACGCGCCGGTCCTTAATGAACCAGCTACCAAAAACCGTGGTAGGGCCGCCAGTGTCTAGCTCACCAGCTACTAGCTCTGCAGGCTAGTACCCGGGACTTATGAGGCAACCCTCTACCCCCTCCGGGCGGCCAGTAGCCTGGCTGGAGGTACCCAATTGCCCGTGGGTGGCGGGAACACACTGCCCCCTCGAGTCCAACCCAATCCGAACAGCTCCCAGAGGGAGGGGCTCGGCATGTTCGGCCCGAGGTTCCTCTGGTAACCACAGAGGTACCACGATTGCTTAGGGGTCCGCAGCGCAGGCACTTTGGCAGCTGAAAGGGACGAACCCATTCACCTACGGGAACAGAAAGTGGTACAGGGTCAGCACACACACACACACACACACACACACACACACACACACACACACACACACACACACACACACACACACACACACACACACACACTGTCCGCCTCGGTAGCGTGGTGGTAGCGAGTCTGCCTTACGTTCAAGAGGTCCCGAGTTCGAATCTCGTTCAGGGTGAGTTACCTGGATAAGAATTTGCCGGGGTTTTCCCATATCCTAAAAGACGAATGTCGGGTAACTCTAAGCTCTATGGACGCTGGGCTCATTTGAGCATCATTTCACCCATTCCGTTAATCGCCCGATATAACTTAACGTTGGAGGACGTAAATTACGAAAAAAAAAGGTTGCAATGGTAACCTCCGAAAATCACATGAAATGATTATGTTGAACTCATCTGTCTCCTAGAGAGGATAATAAAAGATACTCAAATATTTGTTTTTCATAAAACCCTTATCGTTTGCTACCATTTTACATTGATGTTAGGGTTTATTGCACTGGTAACCGTACGTTGATGGTTCCGGTGTACCGATGTTTGTTTACTTGAAACTCTCTCTTAATGTAAATGGAGATCAGAAACAGGGAGCAGCACACCGAACTTCATCAACGTAATGGCAAGTCCCAACATTGCAATTAACAGCCACATACTTAACTAACGTTTACAACAAGGGAACAATCTCTGACTCATTTCCGTTTTGCATGAATTTCATTAGAAATTGTTTGGATAAGTAGGGAGCTTTTAGTCGACACTGTAACGTAAAAGAAGTATTATTTAGTTATTTACAATACCTTCTCTATACCTTTCACTGTAGGATGCAAAAGGTAAAGCGATAATTACATTTTTAAAGAAGGTATTGCGGCAAACCCGCATACCAGTGTTAAATTCATTGGGTTCTAATTGGAGCTATGAGTTTTCTTATCCTCAGGTGAATGGTTGTAGGAAATGGATTTTGGTGGTTGTTGGCTACTCAGTCGTGTTAATAACACTTTGTTTGTTGCAGAATTGTTTGGTTTAATTCCTACTAAGTTTGCTTATCGACTTGGATCGGTGATCACCTGTTAGTAAAATTCCTAACATAAATTTATTTTACTTGGAACCCTGGATTACTTGTTTAAAGTTACCTCCGCGCGGTTTCTATTTCTTCTTTATACGGCAACTACTTTGCTCTAATAAATTTCTAATGCTGCTTCCACTTACGCTGGTAGCACTAATCTTAACTACCCTACATTTCAGACTTATAAGTCTTCGCTTCTCTTCTTATCGCGCATGAACACGTCCTTCCTGTCATAGTATCACCTTTTCAGTAAGTTTTTCTTACTTCACGATTCAGTTCGAAGCTTATTCTGACCCCATCTCTAACTTTATCACATGACCAAACTAGCTCACCCTTCTCAAATGTTACATTATTATTGGTTTCTAATTTATTTCGTATTTTTGCATTGGTTTGCAAAACTCATCTAACTCATTGACGTTCAGGCTACTGATACCGTCCCTGTTAGGCATAACGTTGTCATAATAACCCCGAAAGTCTTATTACATGTATAATTAAGGGCGGATAGATACCACAATATGAATTAAACAAAGTTATAATAAATATAGAGGATAATTATTAAATATACAAGTGCAGATACTAAACAGGCAATCCCGATATATATTATTAAAGGCATGAACCCATCGTGTTAAGGGAGAGAGTAAAATGAACATTTTCTCTCACAGGTAGTTCCTTTGAGTTTCTTGCCGACAAAGGTGGCATTGTCCAACGATAGACCCTCGTCTCCAGCCCATGTCTTGGCCTGCACATGGCACGTGATGAGAGAATAGACACTGGGATTTAAGATACACATTTTCAAACATGCTTATGCATTAATGAGCTGGGCTGTGGGAAGGAGAAAATCGCGTGGAATACATGCCTCATACACTAGAAATCGCTATTAAATTTAAGAGTAGGGATGAAACACAACCTATAAGGAACAAGCAACAGGTCACATGACCCCTAAAGTGTCCAAAATCCAGCGAAAGGAAGGGGAAATTTGTGCAATGGCGACGTTCGATGTTTGCTAGGAAAAACTCTTTTCCGGCGAGTGAAGGGGGCAACAAATACTAAAAAGTTCATCAGAGCCTGCGTTCGTGGATGGACGGAGTAACTCACATTAGGTGGTTATCGAACACCCTGTGTTAGCGAATGAAAGAAACTGCATACATTACATCATTAAGATTTCACCAAACTCCGTTTTTGTTTAATAATCCTCCGGAAATACTATGTTGTGCGAAGTAATTCACTACCGATGTTCAGGAACAACGCCTACACAGATAAATATAGGTCGTGTCATGTGCATAGCAACGGGAAACTCTCAAATCTCGCGCCTAATGTGCGAATAACATCGTCAAGAGTGGCGAGCGGAGAGGACTAATTGTAACAATAAACTTGACATTCAAAGGTCGCGGTGTCTTCTTTGTGATAATACCCACACAGTGTCAGAACGCACCCACTCCTTGGAACTCAAAAGCGAGTATTCATGCAGATATACCCTGAAAAAAAACCCGACCTGTTGGAAACCTCCCATCCGTAGTCCTCACCTATCACATATCCTATCGTATGAGGTGTTGAGTGCCGGGAGGGCTCAACGAGGTACTTACGGGCAAGGACCACCTCACTACCATGAGTTGTTTGTAATGGTATACATCGTTATCAAATCAGTTAAGTAAATCCCTTTAGCGTTCATGCTCAACTGTAGTTTGAAAGCCCTTTGTCCCAAAACATTCCTGGCTGAAAGTATACAATAGTTCTCAGACATTGAACTTTTACTAGCACAAAGAAGGTAACGGCTCTTGCTTCCTGTCTCTCCGACGTGTACAGATTTTTACAAGAATATTTTCTCTGGATGCTAGTATATATGATATATTAATTTATATACCTCCTTGCTTATTCTTTAAGTCAATTGCTATTTTAATCATTACTATATCCATTCTAATTTCATATTATTACAACAAGACTTTTATATTAGTTTAGCAAAGCATTTTTATTGGTTTATTTCTTTTTCAACTATCTGATTTCGATTAATTCGCCGCCTTCGGGGCCGCGCCGTGGCTCAGTGGTTAGACCGTTTGACTCTCACCAAGGCGGCTCGGGTTCGATCCCAGGAGACCGCAAAGTGAGAATTGTGGTGGACATCACGGCGCTGGGCGGGTTTTCTCCGGGATCTCCGGTTTCCCCCGCCATCTCATTCCACCGGTGCTCCACCTTCATCTCATGTATCATCAGTGTCATCGCCTGCGGTGCCGTATGTAGTAAAAGTGCGCGTTAAACACTACACATTTCGTCGCCCTCTAATCGCCGCCTGATACTATGGTTACAGTATTCTATTTAATGGGCTTCAAATACCATGCTTTGCAAGAGGACGAGAGCAAGTAAGAAAAACAACGAATATTTCTTTTCAGAAAGTATGGGTATTTGAATACTAAAGGTATTTGGAACTCCTAGATCATAAAGGTGATAAACTATATGCTTAATGACATTTACATTACACGTTTATTGTACATTTGCCCCTTGGTTACAGGTTACCATGAATACCATACAAAATAGTAAAGGACTTCCGTGGCTATTTCCATAAAATCATAAGTATGTGTTACATTATTAATCATTAATAAAGTCATTTTGGGAAATGAAACATAACTATCATACATATAAACCTATCCCTGGCTGAATTTTGCCTCAAACTTAGGTGCGTATAGGTAGTACCTGGTCTGAAAAGTTTCCGACCTCAACATGAAAATGTCAGACCCGTAAATAAAAGCTAGTGAACTTCGTTGTTCATCTGTTCAGTTACCAAACTTTTAGCCATTTCGAACGCTCAGTTGTTATGCAACAGTCGTTTGAGTGAGTTGATGTGAGAGTGTTTATAAACATGGTCAAAATCAAGTACCGAGCTGTCACTAAATATTTGTTTTTGAAAGGCAATTCGCCTACGCAAATCAAAGATGAGTTGGATTCTGTGTATGGGGACTCTGCTCCATCATTTTCCACAGTAAAATTTGGGCAGCTGAATTTAAATGTGGCCATAAGAGATTGGAAGATGATGAAGGTTCGGGACGTTAATAAACTGCATCTACCGACAAAAACATCACCAAAATTCACCAAATGGTGCTAGACGACCGCCGAATTAAAGTGAGGGAGATAGCAGATGATACGAACATGTCAAAAGAACATCTTTACCACATTTTGAATCAACATTTAGACATGAGAAAGCAGTTTGCGTGTTGGGTGGCGCGTTTGCTCACGTTAGACCAAAAACATGTTCGAATAAACAGGTCCAACGCCATGTTAGCGCAGTTTAGGCACAATAAATCCAAGATTTGGTGCCGATTAATAATTACTTTAGATGAAACTTGGATACACCATTTAACACCCGAAAAAAATACAGTCGAAACAGTGGACTGCAAAGTGGGAACCGTCTCCAGAAAAAAGCAAAAGCTGTCTTTTTTTCGCATGGGATGGTGATGACTGCTTTTTGGGATAGTCATGCAGTTATCTTAATCGATTATCTTCAAAAAGGAAAAACACTTACAGGAGTATACTACGCATCATTACTTAATAGGGCTAAAGGCAGAATTTTCGTAAAAACGACCACATTTGCAGAAAAAGGGAAACATGTTCCAATAAGACAATGCGCCGTCTCACACCTCAGCGGTTACAATGGCGAAAATTCGCGAGTTACGGTTTGAACTGCTTGACCATCCAACTTACTCGCCAGATGTAGCCATAAGCGACTTCTTTTTGTTCCCTCATCTGAAAATTGCGCTTGGAGGACAGAGATCTTCGTCAAATGAAGAGGTATTCACCTTGGTGAGCAACTATTTTGCAGAGAAAAACGCCGAATTCTATTTGGACGGGTTACAGAGATGGGAGCATCACCGAGAGAAGTGTGTGGAGTAACAGGAAGACTATGTTGAAAAACGCCGAGTACTATTTGGACGTGTTACAGAGATGGGAGTATCGCTGAGAGAAATGTGTAGTTACAAGGAGACTATGGTGAAAAACGTCGAGTACTAGTTGGACGGGTTACAGAGATGGGAGCATCGCTGGGAGAAGTGTGTAGTTACAAGGAGACTATGGTGAAAAACGTCGAGTACTATTTGGACGTGTTACAGAGATGGGAGTATCGCTGAGAGAAATGTGTAGAGTTACAAGGAGACTATGTTGAAAAACGTCGAGTACTATTTGGACGTGTTACAGAGATGGGAGTATCGCTGAGAGAAATGTGTAGTTACAAGGAGACTATGGTGAAAAACGTCGAGTACTAGTTGGACGGGTTACAGAGATGGGAGCATCGCTGAGAGAAGTGTGTAGAGTTACAAATAGACTATGTTGAAAGACGCCGAGTCCTATTTGGACGTGTTACAGAGATGGGAGCATCGCTGGGAGAAGTGTGTAGAGCTACAAGGAGACTATGTTGAAAGACGCCGAGTCCTATTTGGACGTGTTACAGAGATGGGAGCATAGCTGGGAGAAGTGTGTAGAGTTACAAGGAGACTATGTTGAAAGACGCCGAGTCCTATTTGGACGTGTTACAGAGATGGGAGCATCGCTGGGAGAAGTGTGTAGAGCTACAAGGAGACTATGTTGAAAGACGCCGAGTCCTATTTGGACGTGTTACAGAGATGGGAGAATCGCTGGGAGAAGTGTGTAGAGTTACAAGGAGACTATGTTGAAAGACGCCGAGTCCTATTTGGACGTGTCACAGAGATGGGAGCATCGCTGGGAGAAGTGTGTAGAGTTACAAATAGACTAAGTTGAAAGACGCCGAGTACTATTAGGACGTGTTACAGAGATAGAAACATCGCTGGGAGAAGTGTGTAGAGTTACAAGGAGACTGTGTTGATAGACGCCGAGTACTATTTGGACGGGTTACAGAGATGGGAGCATCGCTGGGGGGTGTGTAGGTTTCCAAGGAGACTATGCTGAAAGAAAAATCTGAAAAAATATCTTTTATCTGAATTAGGTCGGAAACTTTTCAGACCACCTGTGTACAATGAAAGGCTAAGGAATGCGACAAAATTAAATGTTATGAAAGCCACTGTTACTGTACGACAAATGACAATCGACAATACATAAATTAAAGAACAAGCGAAATTTGTGTAAAATTAGAATTCAATGATTTACCTCGATTGGCGCCCTTATAAGGTAGCTAAGTTTTCACAAAAGTAGTTATTGCAGCTATAATGAAGTAATCGACAGTGACTGGAGAAACTTATACTAATTTAAAGCATAGATTAACTGTGTTGTGTAGTTCTAGTGTGTAATTCATGATCTTTGACACAAAATCATATAAAATTGTAGATAATCAGACGTTTGATCTGCTTTTGTTTGTTTCTTTCAGGTAAGCAAGTGAATTCTACTCTCAAGTTGGTAAATCCGGCTTCTTCTAAAGGTACTGTAAATATTAAAGTAATAAAATATAAATATTAACTTTGTATGTTTGCTGAATATCAGGGTAATATGAGCATGTCTCTTTAGTTTTAAAATATAATTATTTTTTCACATTACATAAGTTGATACCTGGTAATTTATACTGAAATGAGGCGAGAACTTGCTCTTATATTGATCAGGGCAAGCTAGCTGGATATATTTTTGTCGGGGTTTCGCCTTATTCCAGGTTATGAACTCGAATAAATACATTGAGTTTGTGAACCGCGGATTTACTTCAGTATTCATTTATTCTCCGTTCTTAAGGAAGTTTAAAAAGAGATCGAGAAACAATCCCTCGGAAGGGTAACAGTTTATGATATAATATACATCCAAACGCTACAGACCAGTTTTGTCTTTGTTGATACAAGAAAAAGTTGCGCAGAGGGTAATTGTAATCGCACTATACATAGAGTGTAGCTCATACAGAAACATTTGATATACGAGATGGGTTAGAGTTACAACACCTCTTTTCTTCTCCTTTCTTTTCTCTCCTCTCCACTTCTTTTTTTTTTCGCTTCCCTTCCCTTCCCTTCTTCCCTACTCTACTATACTCCCCTACTCTACTCTACTCTTCTTTCGTCTTGTCTTCTCTTCTTTACTTTTGAGGACCGGGACCAGATGGGAACTTCTGGTCTTCTTTTTAAATACACGTAGACTCTTTGTGAATGAGTGGCAGAGATGGCAGCACTGTACAGTGCACAGAACTCTAGTGGCAGCAACGACAGTTAGGACTCTTTTTGATACTTAAAATTGCGAAGTTTTCATTGCAAGAGCAGCGTGTAATCATTAGTTTTCTCCATTTTCGTGGTGACACTATTTGAGTGAGGCATGTGGTGATGGTGCAATGGATGTGTCTAATGTGCGTTCCTGGGTGTGACAGTTTAACAAAGTGTCGTGTGACAATAAACAAAGAGTCACGACCTCGCACCAGCCCTTCTGACGACATGATCCAGTGAGTGGAGAACGTTGTTTTGGAGGTTCACCGATTGAGTATTTTTAGATCTTCATGTAGAATTGTGTGTACATGGAAGGGGATCCGTCCCCTCAGCTGCCGAGGTGCGGGCACTGCGGACCCTTAGCATTCGTGTTACCTCTGACGTTACTAGAGGAACCTCGGGCCGAACTGCCGAGCCCCTTCCGTCCGGGAGTTGCTCGGGTTGGGTTGGACTCAAGGGTGCAGTGTGTTCCCGACACCCACGGGGAATTGTGTACCTCCGGCTAGGCTCCGACCGCCCGGAGGGGGTAGAGGGTCGCCCTATAAGTCCCGGGTACTAACCTACAGAGCTAGTAGGTGTGCTAGAGTCCCTAGGCGGCCCCACCGAGGATTTTCGATAGTCTTCCCTGCGGGGTTGACGCGCCTAAGTGGCGTATCCACTTCCACCCGTCTTGATTTTCGAGTCGGGGAGGGGGGGCTTTTTAGACTCCAGGAATTGTCCTGTAGAAAGAGCCCTGGAGCTTCGGCTCCCGGGTAGAAGGAGGCCCGGGTCCTTTGTCCTACGGGTCCAGGACTAATGGAAGTAGGCCTAACTTAACTGTGACAACAATCCAAGACAGTCACAGCCTCGTAGGAGCCGGTCTGACGACATGATCTAGCAAGTGCAGAACGTTGATTTGGAGGATCGCCGATTGAGCATTTTCAGATCTTCGTGCAGGATTGTGTGTACAGCTCCCAAGGAAGTGCCAATTTTGGGACGCAATGTATGCAACTGGATAAATAAATAAAGATAAATAGCTAAAGATAAATTATTTTATATATTTTCATATAAATTAATTGGGAAATTATAATTTGGTTTGCCATACGATGTTCTGCATTCATTGAACAGTGGCACCCAAGAAGGAACACTAGACACATCCTTGGTACCATCAGCACATGCCTCACTCAACTGACGATGAATTTCAAAAGGTGTCACACCACGAAAATAGAGAAGACCTATGATTACACGCTGTTCTTGCAATGAGAACGTCACCCTTTAAGTATAAAAAAACAGTCCTAAATTTCATCTCTGCCACTAGAATTCTATACGTTGTACAGGGCTGCCAACTCTGTCACGCATTCACAAAGAGTCCACGTGTACTTTTTAAAATCTTCATCATTATAGGCGCCTTAATGTCTTATTAAAGCTGCTTACTGCATTGTTATCTTTGCTTTACTTATGCTTGCTTACTTCCACTTCATCTCTGTCGTCTCTCTTTATTTAAAGTTTTTAAATCATTGTTTAACCAATACTTCCCTGTGCTGTCTGTTTAAACGTTTGCTGCCTCTTTCTTAATATGGAAAACCTATCTGGTCCCAGTCCTGACTCACTGTTATATGTTAAAGTAAAAGCAAAGTGGTGGTGATGAAGTGAGAAGGAGGGAAGATTGGAAAAAAAGGCAGTAAAATACCTCTATTGATGGTTCATTGAAGCAAAGGAAAAATAGAAGCGGGAAAAGCACATTATCAAAGGGAATTATTTCTAAGAGTGAAAGTTGTAAATAAAGAATATTATGAAAGAGGCAGCCAACGTTTAAAAGAGCCAGCACAGGGAAGTATTGGTTAAAAAAAAATGTTTTAAAAACTGTAAATAAAGAAAGGCGATAGAGAAGAAGTGGAAGTAAGTAAACATAAGTAATGTAAAGAAAAGCAAAGCAGTAAGCAGCTTTGATGAAACATTAAGGCGCTCTATAATGATGGAGCAAAGGTCACAGATGTTCACAAGAAGTAGCTGTAAAAGGAATTGAAAGGATAAGTGCGGCAGTAAATTAAAGTTGGCACTCCGCACTTGTCGAAGTTGGGTCTACGAAGTAGTCAAAGTTAAAATGTGACTGCGATCTGCAAACATCACCGTCAGACCAATTTCGGGTGGGAGTCCCATGCGTCGACCTCAGGAAGGTGTCCCAGGGGCGGCATTGCCTTCCAGAATCACCTTCTAACAAGATTTGTATTTTGCTCCTGAATTTAATAAGACTAAGGAAATACGCCCAGGACGATTGCCGTTATGTAAACATCAGCTGCTTTCTCTCGGAGTGACGTCAAGCCACTGAGACATCTGAAACATATTTACCTTGCCATTAAATGCAATTTGCCTGCAAGCAACAAAAATAAGCGTCTGGAAATATGATTACGTTCTTTCAATTAACTGCTTAAGGTAAAATTCTAAAATTTGTAGCACCCATAGTAAGAACGTATCGTCCACAAAGTTACAGAATAACTTCCTTTATTCTCTTAAACTGGTTTAAGACACAACTGCTGACTCAGATGAACTTTCTCAGAATTTTATAGCACACCTAGATCATTGTTCCCTTTTTATACCAGGGCTGTTCAATAAAGAATGATCATAATTTTTACGGCCATAATTTTTCACACTAAAATTCAATCTTATTATACTCTGTTAGCTTAATGTGAAACAATCACGCCGTAGTAGTTTCATTGTTGGTACTTCTGGTTCCCGCCTTTGAGAACCCAGAAATATGTTCAGAATCGCCTACCGCTGCAGTGGAGGTAACACGCGAGGAACAGTATGCGGCTTTGAAATTCTCAACAAGTCTTCAGTTGATGTCCATACAATGCTACAAGAGGCCTATGGAGAGTCTGTTCTTCCGTACAGCACTGCTCGAAGGTGGTTTCAAACGTTTAAAGAGCAGAAACAATCAATATCACATGAAGGTGTACCCGGTGAAATACTTTCTGAAATACTGAACATTTCATTGGGTGCCACCCACACGTTGGTGACAGAAACATTTCACGTGAGACGTGTTTGTGCGCGATGGGTTCCAAGACTGTTGATTCCCGAACAATAGGACATTCGCATGCAGGTCTACATGCAATTAAAGTTGGTGTTAGAGGAAAATCCCGAGCTCCTTTCAAACGTAAACACCCATTATGAGACTTGGCTACATCATTTTGATACTGACAGCAAACAGCAAAGCTCAGTGTGGAAATTTCCGTCATCACCAACCCTCAAAAAAGCAAAAGTGGTTGCTTCTGTTGGGAAAGTTATGGTCATCTCATTCTTTGATATTCATGGAATGGTTTATCAGCATGTTGTACCTGCACATACATCAGTAACTGGACAATACTACAGGGATGTTCTGAAAATATTGCAAGTCCATATCAGGTGCTGAAGACCACATTTCCGTGAAGCAGGCTGTATGCTGCACCACAATAATACGCGGCCGCATATTACCAATGTTTTTGCTGAATATCTTGCAAAAATCAACGTGAAGTGCATTCATCACCCTCCCCATAGTTCGGATTTGGCCTTATGTGGCTTTTTCCTGTTCCCTAACTTGAAGAAACGCCTTCGAGGGAGACATTATCCATC
Source organism: Mantis religiosa (assembly GCA_030765055.1). Classification (NCBI taxonomy): domain Eukaryota; kingdom Metazoa; phylum Arthropoda; class Insecta; order Mantodea; family Mantidae; genus Mantis; species Mantis religiosa. The sequence goes on from CM060957.1 coordinate 30,912,288, forward strand.
ACCAGTAGCAGTAGTGAAGGCTGCGGTGGCGATTTTGAAGGATCTCTCAAAAATGGTTTCCAGCATGTCTTTGAAGACTGGCAGAAATGCTGGGACAAGTGCATCGCTTTCAGGGAAACTATTTTGCGAAGGATCATCAAAATTTTGAATGAGTTAAGGTACGTTGTCAAAAAAAAAAATGTGATCATTGTTTATTGAACCGCCCTTGTAAATCTATAGATATTGGATATTACCTCTCGTGTTTTTAAACGTAGCACTTTATTTCCTAATGTGCTCCTAAGAGGCGTCATTTTTAAATGCTCTCCAGGAGACACACACATTTTGAAACAAGCTGTAGTAGTACGCAGTAGCTCTGCACTTGTTTACTCGCTCGCAACTGATCTGCCCTCCCCTCTGGTTGTAACCGTTCTGAAGTACACTCGTCCAGATGGCACTGCGCATCACTCTCCATCTATCAACATATAAAAATGCATCTGTACTCAGGAGGAAAGGGAAGGCAACAACCACGCGCCCTCACGGAATAACGGGAAGCGTAAAACAAATGAAACATGAGCCTCAGAAAAAACATGCAATCAGCATATTAGATATTAAAATATCCCTTCGTAAGAAGTATTTTGTCGAAACTAGGGATAGAAATACAAAGTGATGTAAATGTAACAAAATTCTTTCTTTCCTTCTGCCTCTTTGCTTATTACGTCAACGGTGGGAAGGACAGATTAGGTTATATTCCTTTTATTTCCCACGTTCCCACTGGTTCCATATGCTGTTGCAAAATATCTTCGAAACAGCCTTCTGCATTTTTGTTTATAAACCAACCCAGTGAACCAGAGGTCTGCATACTTGCATTGGTTATCTCCAACTACATATGGAGTGAGTGAATAAATGAATAATGTATATCTGCCAAGATTGCACTAGAAAGCGTGTCTTTGGGTCACGCGGAAACAGCCGCAGCAAAGAGGGGTTTCAGTAAATGCGTGTTGCTGTAGATTGGAGAATGTGGCCTGTATTGAATGCTTAACTCCAACATTAAAATTTCCTCAAAGCTATATATAGCGGCAATAAAGTTTAAAACTCAAAGTCTAATGTAAAATTAAAGTTTGGAACTATCAAGAAGGAATGTAGCTTTAAATAAGGAACCATTTAATATGGGAAAAATGTCAATATTAATAACAAGTGAATATCCCGGGATAGTGGGGATAAAAAAGAAAAGTATTTAACTTAAGGAAAACATTTTCTACTGGTGTATTGTGAAGAGTCAGACGCCATATTAGGCGCAGCAGATACCATGTATGGAAAATAATCACACTGGGAAATATTACGTAGAAGAAACTAGGACAGTAAGCTTGGAAAACGAAGCATTGAATGACATAAGAAAGAAATGGAATGACCTAAGTATTAAATTTTGGACCAAAATTTTGCACCTAATTATTTCAAATGGGAAGGGTTCTCGCCTGCAGCGAATCAGATGCGTAAGAGCCTTAGGCGTTTCCACCTCGTTACTCCCACTCATATACGAGGGCTGTTCAATAGGGAATGATCACAATCTTTTTCTGACAATATACCTTTAGTCATCCTCATAATTTTGATGGTCCTTCTCAAAATAGTCTCCCCTGAATGCGATGCACTTGTCCCAGCGTTTCTACCAGTCTTCAAAGACATGCTGGAAACCGTTTTATGAGAGATCCTACAAAATCGCCTCCGCAGCCTTCACCACTGCTTCTGATGATGGATAATGCCTCCCACGAAAGCGTTTCTTCAAGTTAGGGAATAGAAAAGCCACATGGCTCTCATTCCGGTCTATAGGGAGGGTGAGGGATGCACTTCACGTTGATTTTTGCAACATATTCAGCAACAACATTTGCTAATATGCAGCCGTGCATTTTCGTGGTGCAGCATGCAGCTTGATACAGGGAAATGTGGTCTTTTGCGCCTGATATGGACTTGCAATATTTTCAGGACCTCCTTGTAGTATTGTCCACTTACTGATATGTGTGCAGGTACAACATGCTTGTAAACTATTCCATGAATATCAAAGAATGAGATGACCATAAGTTTCCCAGCAGAAGCAACCACTTTTCTTTTTTGGGGGTTGGTGATGAAGGAGATTTCCACACTGAGCTTTGCTGTTTACTCTCAGGATGAAAATGATGTAGCCAAGTTTCATCAGCTGTGATTACGTTTGAAAGAAACTCCAGATCTTCATCTAACATCAACTTTAACTGCATGTTACCTCCATTGCAGCGGTAGGCGATACTGAACATCTCTGAAATTGCCTTGTTCTCGCAGGCGAGAACCAGGAGTACCAACAATGAAACTACTGCGGCGTGTTTGTTTCACATTAAGCTAACAGAATATAAGAAGATTGAAGATTAATGGGAAAAATTATGACCGTAAAAAATTATGATATTTCTTTATTGAACAGCCCTCGGATATCGCACAATTACGGGTATTCTTGGCGCTAAACGTCAGGGGACGCAAACGGAATTTTCCAAAGTTTTATGATCATGCAGTTGTTGAAATCAGAATTACAACATGGATATTCGTATATTGGGCACAATATTTTAAACATTTCGTTACAAAGCATTATAGTTTATGAATTACTTATTTTCTAACCCAACGAAAATACCAGCGGTGCATCCGTATAGCTGTGGATGTTAAGAGATAATTCGTCATTGTCATTGTCTTCAACGTCTGAATGCTGCAAACCTTTGATGCTAGGTTTCAAAATCTTGTTACATGCCATTTCTTTCCAAAAGTCGTCTTGTTGTAGTTTATCTGATGTCTCACGCAGTTTTCCCAGTCTTGTTGTATTCCTTTTCAATTTCTTCGTGAATAAGTCGTTCAAGGTTAGTCAGTTTAAAAGTATTAAATCTGTTTACAACATAATTTGGGCCCCCATTAACTCAATTGGATTGTTCTGGCATTGGTAAGGAGGAAGGTGGATTGTATCTCATTTCAGTTGCACGTTGATGTAGCTGATACACTTTTACATGGTTTTTAAATAGAAGAACAATTGAATAATGCTGCTGGAGCCCTGTAGAGTCAATAGAGATTACAAACCATACATAAACAAAAACATTTGACCAGACACCTTCTGCTAGAACAATAAGAAGTATATTGTTTCGTCTCGTTCCAATTTATCTAACACGCTTACTCAACGTAATTCTCTTATCACGTCTCGTAACACGTTTACACCTCAGTTCTTAGTAATTACAAATATACGTACACGAGGGGTGTTCAGTAAAGGATAATCATAATTTTTACGAACATAATTTTAGCACTAAAATTCAGACTTATTATATTCTGTTAGCTTAATGTGAAAAACAGATGCTGCAGTAGTTTCATTGTCGGTACTCCTGGTTCCCGCCTGTGAGAGCCAGGCAAGATCAGACATGTACAGTATCGCCTACCGCTACATTGGAGGTAACACGCAAGGAACAATATGCGGCTTTGATATTCTGTCTTCGTCTCAACAAATCTTCAGTTAAGGCCTATACAATGCTACAGGAGGCCTGTGGAGAGTATGTTCTTCCCTACAGCACAGCTCAAAGTGGCTTAAAATTATTAGAGGAGAGACAATCAATTTCACAAGAAGGTGGATACGGTACTTCAGTTTCTGCTCTTACGGAAGAAAACATCAACACTGCTGCTGCCATTGTGAGAGAGGATCGACGAATTACCTTAAGATCACTTTCTGAAATACTGAACATTTCGTTGGGTGCCACATTTCCGTGAAACATACTGGATGCCGCACCCCGATAATGCGGCTGCATATTGCCAATGTTGTTGCTGAATATCTTGCAAAAATCAAAGTGAGGTGCATCCCTCACCCTCCCTATAGTCCGGATTAAGACCCATGTGGTTTTCTATTCCCTAACTTGAAGCAATGCCTTCGTGGGAGACATTATCCATCATCAGAAGCAGTGGTGAAGGCTGCGGAGGCGATTTTGAAGGATCTCTCAAAAATGGTTTCCAGCATGCCTTTGAAGACTGGCAGAAACGCTGGGACAAGTGCATCACATTCAGGAGAGACTACTTTGAGAAATACAATCAAAAATATGAGGAGGACTAAAGGTACGTTGTCAAAAAAAAAAAAAAAGGTAAAAAAGTGATCATTCTTTATTGAACTGCCCTCGTACCAACCAATAATGCTATTCATTACCGTACCTACGTCACGATTCGTTGCTGTAATATAGTAGTACTTTATTTATTTGTACTAGGAAAAATACATGAACTAAAATATGGTATTTTATGGTTATGTTAAATACATTATTCTGTACCTTCCTCGTGGATCAGTTTTTGCAAAATCAGAACTGTCTTAGGGCAAATAGTATTCATTAGGGTTTGATTAGGTTGGCGTTCGTCACATACCACTTAGGGGGAATGCAATATGACAACACCATAGGACTCCGATAGATTGCTGAGCTAGTAGCGCTCAAGGAAAAACATCATCCAATTTGAATCAGATAATAACTGCTGAGTGGTCAAAGTATAACGTTTGGTTTTTGAATGCATTAAATGTTAATTGGAGTACAAAATACCTCAGCAGGTTTCAAATTGACAGCTGAAAATGAATCATTGCACTGAAGATGGTAAACTACCGTCAGTGCAAAATAAATAAATAAATAAATAAAATAAAAAAAAATAAAAAAATAAATAAATAAAAATATAAAAATAAAAGAAACCTCTTCATATACTCAATAACTATGCGGCATATGCATAGTTAACTCAAATCACTGGAAAAAACTATTTACTATTGCTAAGAACTGAACATCATATATTTTTTCTTGTTAGTTTAACAAGAGATTAAACACGAGGGTTAATTTAGCACTTGTTGGTGAAATGCAATTTTTTTAAAATTGTTAACATCTTTTGGTGAAATCGAGCATTTAATGTGTTAAATTAAAGGAGAAAATTCCAATGCATGCAACGTGTACAAAATGTGGGAATACAATTATTGAATTTATTCATTTACTCTCCAATTAAAATTGGAAAATCAATCTGTGGAAACCAATAGACAAAACGTTTCCGTTTTTTGTACGAATTATTTCTCTAAAGGTGTAAAAACCATAAAATATAGATTTTTATTGATACTAAAAGCATTTCTGTCATTAAATTATCGTAGTATAGGAACAAAAAGCTGCACATCACTCTCAGCAGATGCCATGGTAAACAAGGTGCAAGGTTTTGTGGCAAGCTTTGTCTTGAACTACATGTACTAAACCACCAATATGAGCTGAAAATAAAGCCAAAAATAGTTTTCGCCTAAAGTAAAATAAAATGAATATTTGAACTGTATCGACATACAGAGAAAAATAAGTGTAGGTGCATACATTGTTTCTTATAAAATAAATTTCAAAGTGTCTGTTTTTCTCTTTCTTCCGAACTTCATCTTCTTATTTCTTTCTTCAAATCTCTCTGGCATTCCTTGTTGCGTTTAGCGTTTGAGAAACGAAGTTTTCTAGGACAACAATAAAAGTTTGGGAACTTATTAAAGGAATGGATCTCCTTTTACAGAGTCAGTGAAAGCAGCGATCTAAAGTTTTACTGTCATAATATTTAAATCCTTCTGGAGTTGCCAGAGTAGATAAAGAGGCAGCTGCGGAGTTGTGAAAGCAATAAGAAAAATTGAACAGGTTCTTCGAAATATTTGCAGGAAACAGCCACGTAAATGGGAGAGATACTTTTAACATAAAGAAAAAGTTAGCTTCACTTCATAAGAACTTCTGTGCATTTACAAAATTAAATATAGAACGACAAATGAAGGAAGTAAATAGTCAATAAAACTAATGCGAAATAAAGACTGGGCAAGAAAATGTTTTCGTTTCATTTTATAAATTGTTCAAACTGTTTCGGCTTCGACTTTATCGGGTCCCACGCATGGCACCCGAGATATCCATGGAGCAAATCCACCAGCAGCAAAACCTGAGCATTTGACATAACGTTAAAGTTGCTACAATATAGGAATGAACATGAGGCGGAGCGAGGCGTGGCCGTTCGGTGATGGTGGTGGTGGTGGTGGTGGTGGTGGTGGCGGTGGTGGTGGCGGCGGCGGCGGCGGTGGTGGTGGTGGTGGCGGCGGCGGCGACGGTGGTGGTGGCGGCGGCGGCGGCGGCGGTGGTGGCGGCGGAGGTGGTGGTGGCGGCGGCGGTGGTGGTGGTGGCTGTGGCGGCGGCGGAGGTGGTGGTGGCGGCGGCGGTGGTGGTGGTGGCTGTGGCGGCGGCGGTGGTGGTGGTGGCGACGGCGGTGGTTGCGGTGGTGGCGGCGGTGGTGGCGGCGGTGGTGGTGGCGTTGGCGGCGGCGGCGGCGGCGTTGGCGGCGGCGGCGGCGGTGGTGGTGGCGGTGGTGGCGGCGGTGGTGGCGGCGGCGTTGGGCGGTGGGCGGTGGTCGGTGGGCGGTGGTCGGTGGTGGTGGTGGTGGTGGTGGGGGTATGGCAGTGGTGGGGGTGGTGGTGGTGGTGGTGGTGGCGGCGGTGGCGGCTGTGGGCGGTGGGCGGTGGTGGTGGTCGGTGGTGGTGGTGGTGGTGGGCACTACAGACCATGTTGGTCCTTGGTCTCCCTAACCACCCTCTTCCATTGTACTCGGTCCTCTGCTTTTCTTCTCCAGCCTTTAACCCCCAACTTTCTAAAGTCATCTTCTACATCATCTACTCATCCCTTGCTGGGTCTTCCTCTTCTCCTTCTGCCATCCAGCTTTCCTATGAATACCTTCTTAGCCACACTGGTTTCTGATATTCTCTGCACATGGTCAATCCACTTTATTCTTCCTTGTTTAATTTTCACTACTATATTTGATTGTCCAAATAGGCACTGTAACTCCACGTCAGTCCGCATTCTCCATCCGTCCAAGTCCATTATCACTCCAAATATATTTCTCAAAATCTTCCTTTCCCACCGTAATAACCACTGTTATTCTCTGATTGTCAACATCCAACTTTCTGAACCATACATTATTATTGGTCCCTGTACAGTTGTATATATTTTAATTTTAGTCTTCCTACTGACGTTCCTTGATTTAAACATATTCTGCAAGGCATAGAAACATCTGTTACCACTTGCTATTCTTTCTGGAATCTACGCTGATGTTTTAATTATCTACTGTTAGTATAGATCCCAGGTATTTAATATTTTCCACTCCTTGATATTCCTTTTTTTTTTTTTTTTTTTTTTTTTTGGCCTTCGGTAAAATCCCATGTGGCCATCGTGGGGAAACATTAGAAAAATAATGTAAGGAAAATTAAGAGGATGGGAGGAGACTAGATCTGTAGATCACTTTCTTTAAGAAATTGTAGAAGAGCTTGGTATACAGGTTTGTGGCATAACTGTAATATGGTGTTGACGCTAGCGGGAAAAGGAACAGACTGCTGAAGTAGGCGGCGGAGGAAGGAAGAACGGTGGGCTCGGTAGCGAGAGCAACTGAACAGGAGATGATTGAGGTCAGCGGTTTCGCCTGGGTCATCAGGACATAAAGAGAAATCGATGAGTCGTAGTCGGTGTAGATGCGCAGGGTAACATCCATGTCCAAGTCGCATTCTAATGATGGAGGTGAGATGTCGACGTGCAATCCTGAAGCTGGAGAACCAAGGGGTCGTGGATAGAAGCGTCTGCACGGCGGCGTGGTGTTTGCCTTTGATGGACTGCGAACGAACCCAGGCGTCATTCCAGCGACAATAGGCGTCACGATGAAGGACCGGGAAGAAATCCGTGTAGGGCAGTTGGATGCCTTGGAAGGTGCCTTGGGTGAGTCCCTCTTTTGCCAGGCGATGGGAGACTTCATTGTATCGAATTCCGACATGCCCTTTGATCCAAAGGAAGTGAATTTGATGTCCAGCTATGGTAGCGTTGTTCACCAACGTCAGTATCTCGTAAAGATAACAGTGCGTATCTCTCATCCAGTGGGGAGATGAGAGTCTCTGCAGCACACTCTGCGCATCGGTTAAGATCAGCAGTTTGGGGAAGCCCTGAGAAATCCCATATTGCAAAGCGTCACGAATGGCCAGAACCGCCGCAGTGAAGCTGGAAGCCTCCATAGGTAGGCGGTATCGAGCCAGGGCATTAGTAGAAGGACAGACGTATGCATAACCTTCTCCATCAGCAGATTTAAAACCGTCGGTGTAAATCGTGGTGAAATCTGGCCATGTAACCTGCAAGAAATGAGAGAGGACGACGTTCACGTCAGGGCTCCGAATGATGTGATCAGGAAAATAATGCACCGAAACATTCAAGAAGTGTAAGTCATATGGATATTGAAACCCCGGAAGAGAGGGACTTTTCAAAATTAAGGGAAAAGCGTTGTATAGATACCGAAAACCCAGTAAGAGTAAGGGCAATCGTCGTACAGCTGGAAAATCCACTTTGAGATAATTAGCAGCAAGATACTGCAACGTCCGCAATACTGGGTGGGCGTCGACGGAGAAAACTCGCAATAGAAAGCGCTGAGTTAAGAGTTGTCGACGGATCTCTAATGGTGGTTCTGAGGCCTCAACCAAAAGTGCATTCGTCGGTGTTGAAAGCATAGCACCCAGGCAAAATCTAAGAGCACGGTACTGAGCAATATCCAACTTGCGCAAGACCGATGTGGAAGCAGAGCCAAAGAAGATACAGCCATAGTCCAGCACCGACCGAATTAGGGAACGATATAGCAGAAGTAATATGGAAGCGTCCCCGCCCCATCATGAATGAGCGATACTACGTAGAACATTAAGAGTTGCCCCAATTTTGGAGATGAGATGCTGGATGTGACGACTCCATGAAAGGCGACTATCCAAATAGATACCCAAAAATTTTGCGGAAGATGCAAGGGTATTTATATTACTTCTCATGTAATTTAACTGTAGGTTCTCTTCTTGCATCCCCGTCACCTCCCATCTTCATATTTTGGTTTTAATAACGTTCACTACCAATTCTAGATCCTGCTTTCTCTTCCAGCATTACATAACTTTCCTCAAGAGCTCTTATATTCCTTGAGAGAATTGCCACATCGTCATCATATGCCACTATTTGTATTGATCTGGAAAGTATGGTTCCTCCAGGGTTTATGGGTAATTATCGAATTTCTTTTTCCAGTGCTAAATTAAACAGCAGTGTGGATAGCACATCTCTTTGTCTCAATCCCCTCTCCACGGTAAACATACCAAATAAATCTTGTTCCATTCTAACACTGTATCTTGTCAATTCTATAGTCATTCTTGTCAACCTCACCAGTTTCGGTAGTATTCCGAACTCTCTCACTATCTGATAAATTTTATGTCTATCCAGGCTATCACACGCTTGTTTAAAAGCTACACACAGTTGATGAAGCTGTCTCTCGTATTCATAAAAAGGCTGTTCTATGGCTGCTAGCCAGTGCGGTGCGTGCAAAGTTGTACAGTTATACTGGCTCGCTTTGTCAAACCATACGGCTAATTTGTTTGCACTTTCTAAATGTATTAATTACAGAATTATTGCGTTTATATATTACAGAGCTGTTTCTTTTAAGGTCCCGTAGGGGAAGGGATCCGTCCCTTTCAGCTGCCAAAGTGCGGGCGCTGAGGACCCTTAGCACTCGTGGTACCTCTGACGTTACTAGAGGAACCTCGGGCCGAAGAGCCGAGCCCCTCCTTCGGGAGTTGTTCGGATTGGGATGGACTCGAGGGGGCAGTGTGTTCCCGAAACCCGTGGGAATCGGGTACGTCTTCGGACGGGGTTGAGGTAAGTCATTAATTCTCCCGGGTACTAGCCTGCAAAGCTAGTAGAAGGTGTGCTAGATCACCAGGCGGCCCCACCGAGGTTTTTCGGTAGTCTTCACCTTGAGTGTTGACGCGCGTAAGTGGCGTATCCCCTTCCATCCCGTCATGAGGCCATAGGACCAGTTGGGGGGGGGCTTGTTAGTCTCTAGGTCTTGTCCCATGGAAAGCCCCACGGAGGACGCCGAGCGCCCTTTGGGATAGCTTGGATACTCCCTGGTCGAAGGAGGCCCGGGTTCAGGACTAATGGGAGTAGAACCTCTGAACTCAACTGTTTTTTTTTTTTTTTTTTTTTTTTTTTTTTTTTGAGGATTACTGTCAAAACCCCATAATCGTAGCACAACTGCTTTCGGAACTATGGACAGATAGCGCGCCTGACTAGAAACAAAAGTGTGAATATAAGGAGTTATAAATGGACACATTTGTGTGATGCCTAATCTACTCATTAATAGATGATGTGCTATTAATTTATAATTAGTATTTTGCATCATTGGTAGGAGTAAAGGTAATGATCAATAATCATCAAAAATTTAAAGAACCATTTTCGAATTGTATCGGTGGAATAAAGAATTGTTCGGGAAAGTATGATTGAAAAGTTAATAAATCAGTAGCAGAACGGAATATTTCTCAGCTCCAAGAATCTCTGGGTGCAGAGATCATCGCTCGAGAGCAGCGGTGGTAATTTTCAAGAAATTCTGCTATTAATTAACCGAAGGTGAGAAATCCATCACCTCCTTCATATACAATACACCGCTACACTATTCTTACAATGAAAACGTCACCAATTTAAGTTCCAAAACCGTTCAATGCACTGTATAGTGCTGCCATCTCCGTTACGCATTCACAAAAAGTCCACGTGTATTTTAAAGAAAAGATAGATGTTTTTATTCTGCCGTATTCCTGAAAGGTAGGTTTTATAACTAGAACCTCGTACTTCAGGTGCACATTTCCTGTAGAAATTTAAAGTTAAGGACAGCAATGTTCTTCAATAACTTAAGGCAAATTTTTGTATGACTGGATTGTTCTATGTACTGTCACAAGTGACTGTTTTAATTAACACAACAGTAGTTCATTTGAGTTCAATAATACGTGTGAGGTTACTTACCCACTGCATCACCCGTTGAATAATAAGTTTGGATAAGCGGGATTCTCTTTCTCTTTGTGTGCAGGTATTGGACCTGGCAGGGCGAAATACCCTTAATATGTAAAGTATGGGTCCTAGGGATCATTTTTTAATTATTTACTTTAGTAAAACTTCTTAGTAATTGAATTGTAGTTGTAGTTAGTATTACACAAAACTTTTGGGAGAAATGAACCAAATAGAAAGCCCCAACTTATCACAAAGCATGTAAATTCTATCTACTGTGCTACCTTCTCCTGTACGATCAGGACACATGTTCCTTATCCTGTACCATCCGTGGTTAGGTCGTCACATAATGGTGGAGGCGCCGGGTATAATTTTTCTAAAGATTCGCTGTAAAAATTCTAAATTTATTTTCGAAAATTCTTTCGTGAAATGTAGAAATTGTGCAAGAAATATAAGCCTACGTGTAAAAGTTTGCACGTTTGACTTAAGTGCACTATTGTGCACGTAAGAATTTATTATTTGTATGTAAAACAGATTAATATATCTTTCAATTTAAAATGGGCTTCAACAAGGTTAGAGTGCACATTATTACTGTCACGCTAACGGGCATTGAAATTCTTTTAGTGATTGACAGAAGAGTCTGGTAATCATGAATGGAGATATAAAAGGGAGTTGTAGTTTTGAAAGAGTTGTGAAATGAGAGATAGCCAGCTGTGTTGTTGTAAGGAGAGCTAAAGGTGTAATTTGCTTGTTATTGTGATCGGCCTTGTAAGACAGTGTATATGTGATTTATGCCCAATTTCACCAACAAATGTTAAGACTTAACAGGAGTTTAGCAGTAGTTAAAACAAAAATTGCATTTCACCAACAAGTGTTAGCGTAACACATGTGTTAAATCTCATATTAAACTAACAAGCCGAATTTCTAATGTTAAGTCCTTAACAATTGTAAATAGTCAAAATGGGGAGCATGAACTCAGCTGTTGATGCCGGTCTGCTATATTTAAGACCGTCTAAATGACATTCATCATACAGTACGGCCTATCAGAAGAAATGATTTTGAGGAACTATCCGAAGAAAATTGTTTTTCGGAGGTATAGACTGTCGAAACATGTTGATATGAAGGTTACTGCGGAAGTACAAGAGAGATTAGCACATGTATCGAAAGCAATATGGCGATCTTGCATTTGCTTCAAGTATCAATAACTTTGCGATTTTATAATTCACTGAATTATGTGGATAATACATTGTCCAACTCCCGTCTTGAAACGCTCAAGTCATTTGCCCTTCTTGGCTCCTCGTTTTAAATTTACGTAATACTGAGTTAGAACATGCATCGAAAGGAATATGCCGATCTCGCCTTTGCTTCAAGTATTAATAACTTTGCGATTTTATAATTCACTCAATTATGTGGATAATACATTGTTCACCTCCCGTCTTGAAACGTTTAAGGCGCTTGTTCTTCACACCTCGTTTTTAAATTTACGTAATACTGACAAGTTGTTCGGTGCTTGTAGTAGTGACTCATGCATTTGAATTAAATTCGTTTCCATTATTTTCCCCGCGACATCTTTCTCTTTTACATTCACTGCATCCGTTCTCTTATTTTCCACGATATCCTTACACTTCGTCACCATTTCAATTAACAATTCTTTCTCCGTCGATGAGAAATTTGTCTCGTGGCTTTATTTATGATTTAGTTCATCCGCCATTTGTGCAGACGAAAATGAAACAAAAGCACATTGCAGTACGTTCAGAAAATAATTCATAGCCATCTATAGTTGTGATATTTACAAGTTTCTTGGCGTTAACACAGATTTTTTAACATTTTAAGAAAACAGGTTGGTGAAATGCAAGAAATTTAACATTAGTTTTAGCGCTGTGACAATTGTTACCTTACATTTGTTAACGTCGATTTTAACATCTGTCGGTGAAATCGGGCATTAATGTTCATACCTGAGAATGGAATAGTGTATTCCTACGGCAATAAAGCTGATTTTGAATTTCTGCAGCTCGGCCTTCTAATTCTACGAACCCACAAAGTTTCAATATAAAAGAACGGGATAAGATAAACTACATTTTGTATCAATAATTTTATAGAACCTTTCAATACATATTCTTTCTTACTCTTTTCATTTCAGAACATTACAAGTGTAAGTATACAAAACCGGCATTCGTTATTTGCATTCCTTAGTGAATATTACCGAAAATAAAGGAAGCTGATAGAAGTAACCCCTGTTTGTAAGCTGGTGGGTAACACGGTGAGGGTGGAGGGTTGCAAACTATTAACGAGTTACACAAACACAGTGTATTGCTGAGAGAGGTATAATATATGGCGCCATTATTAAAACAAACAAATGAAGTTCTGTGTTTCAGGGAACCCCTTCCCGTTTAGGCAATTTGCATAGCAACGGTGAGCATAAAGTATTAGAGAAAGCTACGAGAAACAACGGGCTAAGAAAGGTCTTATGACTTCTTCTGGAGAAATAAACCGCTTCTTTTAAACGTTAGGTGTTTCGTGTTAAATGTGATGAGACCATCTGCTGTTTTATTTACTACTTCAAATTAACTTCCTTTTGTGGCAAGAAAAGCTGTGGGCACACAGTGATGTCCTACAAGCTCTTTAATTATATAATAAAGGGGCAGAGAACTCTTTTTCTATGCGTTTTTATGCGAGCTAATATAAATAGATTCCTTTTGTGGCACATAGAAAGCGTTTAGCACACTGTATCTCCTTGCACATTATAAATAACAATTGAAACAATAAGAGCAAGATAGGTGGTGAAAAATTATGGAAGGAGAGAGGACAAAACTATTCGATTTCCAATATTTATATTTCATTCAGCGTCTACCAACAGTCCTTCAGCCCGAACAACAGACCAGTATTTACACTAAAATACGATTATTTTTATTTCGTCAAAACAATTTATCAAAAGCAGTTTATTAAAAATATAAAGATAAACTATTATACGACGTCTGTTCAACAAAGAATGACCAGGACGGCACGTTGACCATGGTAGCTCAAATGTTAAGAGCGACTGGACGGAAACCAGGAGATCCGTGGCAAAAATCCCGACCATGGCATTGAATTTTTCATGTTTACTCTATCCATCAAATATCTTAGCCAATATACGGCTAGTGTGGAGAAATGATTAATTTCCATCAATTAACTAAAATAATGAGTTAAATGATGAACCCTGGGACTTAAGTACTTACAATAGTAAGTCGCCACAAACGGTATATCTCGGATGCGAGAGCCCCTAGTGGTTTACCGGGGAAATATACGAATCAAATGGAGCATTTAATGTCAGGACGGTACGTTGACCATGGTAGATCAAAGGTTAAGGGCGACTGGACGTAAACCAGGAGATCCGTGGTTCAAATCCCGGCCATGGCATTTTTCAATTTTTTTTTTGGTCCCGAGCCAACAGTCTCCCTCGTGTGGGCTCCTCTTCGTGGTTGAGGGAGACGGTCAACAGGCCCACCCACGTGTAGGCCGTGCGTGGGGACCCGTGTCGGTGGAAAGGTAAAAAGAAGAAAAGGTGAAATAGGTAAACGAAATTTTTAGTAGGTCTTGATAGATATTTCTTTTTATGTACGTGTATTTTTAATAGGTTTTGTTACGCTTTTATAGTTTTTAGAAAGTTTTATATCTGGCTTTTGCCATGACTAGTTTTCTAAAGGGCGCTGATGACCGCAGTAGTTGAGCGCCCTTATCTATATCATCATCATCATCATGATCATCATCATCATCATCATCATCATCATCATCATCATCATCATCATCATCATCATCATCATCATCATCATCATCATCATCATCATCATCATCATCATCATCATCATCATCATCATCATCTTCATAACTCACCCTGACCGAGATTCGAACTCGGGACCTCTTGAACGTGAGGAAGACACACTACCAGCATGCTACCGAGGCGGGCTAAGCATTTTTGTCATTGTTATCGTCGATGAAACATGGGTTCATCACTTCGAACCCGAAACAAAAGGAAATCAACGTAGTGGTGGCACATCCACTCCCCTACATACAAAAAGGTTAAAGCCATACCCTCAGCCGGTAAAGTTATGGCTACGGTCTACTGGGACGCTGAAGGGGTTATTCTGTTTGATGTCCTTGCCCATGGTCAAACGATCAACTCTGAAATGCATTGTGCTATTCCTCAGGAATTAAATAAACGACTTCAGCCTGTTCGTGTGCACAAAAATCCGAACGAACTTCATCTCCAAGACAACGCAAGACTCACACAAATCTTCGCATCCGAGAGCAGATCAAAAAGCTTCAGTGGACTATTCTTCCGCATCCTCCCTACAGCCCCGATCCAGCACCGTCGGATTTTCATAAGCTTTGCCAAATAAAGGACGCAATCCGTTTGACTTTGATGAAGTTATTGATGCAGTACGACGTTGGGTCTGACATAGACCAGTGGAATGGTACTTTACAGGCATACAGGCTCTGATTTTAAGGTGACGTAAATCAGATTACGTTGAAAAGCAGATTACGTTGTGGCGCTGCTCGTTTTTGCCCAGGTAAGGAAAACCATTCACCAGATACTTTGAATTTGCATCAACTACAAGCCAAAACTTTATTCCTAATTTGTCCAGTTTATTGCTCATATATTGAATGAAAGAGCATCTAGCCTTGCAAGGAAACAATTGCTCATCTACAGTGATATTTTCACTTGGAATGTAACACTGCAAGGAATTGGCAATAAAAGGATTCCAGACGGGAGTAGCAACTGCAAAGCGATCTGTACTTAGTCTCTGAGAACGTGTGTCCTTGTCATCAAATCGCATAAACGACAAAATTTCAGCGAAAAATGGTGTCCAGGTATTCGAGCATAACTTCAACGGAAAGTTTTATTCTCCAACACCTCGTAAATACGTAAGTGGTAGCACGAATTGCGCCACTTGGGGAATAAAGCTTTCTTACTCATCGACAAAGGGTCTGCAGGTTGTCATAAACTAACCACGAAGGGAAACAGCAGATGTGGACAGATCCGAAGGCTATTGTACACACTTCCGTACCCGTCAAAATGACGAATGCTGGTCCTTTTAGTGTGAGTTGTTTGTAGCAGTCCTTAGGAAGGTCCAAAATGCATAATTCTTTGTGGACGTGTTTGTCATAAGTGTATATTAAAAGTCTTAGAACATGGGAAGTGTAGAAAAAGTATAAACAATATATAAGACTTCTAATGCCGCGCATGCGGCAAAGTGACGGATGTGGTTTTAGTGATAATGTATGGCTGAACAATATTACAGATGTATTTTGTTATCTTGAAAAGTGCAGAGCGATGCGCAGTGGTATCTGGACGAGTCCACTTCAGAACGGTTGCAACTGGAGCGGAGGGCAGTTCAGTTGTGTATCAGCTACGAGCAAGTAAACACGTGCAGAGCTACTCGGTAACACTACAGCTTGTTTCAAAATGTACTTGTCTCCTGGTTCCAAGAGAGCATTTATAAATGACGCCTCCTAGCAGCACATTAGGAAATAAAGTGCTACATTTAAAAACACGAGAAATAATAACCAATATCCATAGATTTATAAAAAAGCAACAATGGTCTGGGTCAACTAAAAAATTCTGGGGAAGGTCATCTGAGGCAACAGTTGTCTGAAAGCAGTTTAGGATATTTATTAAGGAAAGAAAAGCCATTGGTGCTAGTGCAACAAAGTCGCTCTCTATGCCCAGTAAACAAAGATTAAGAACAGGCACAAAATCTAATTTGGATGTTTTAATTCAGAAGTAGTTAGACGAACTATGAATAATTTTTAAAGCACAGAAAAAAAGACCAAATTTGAAGAAAGTGCTTATGAAGCTAACAATTCTACTGACTTCCAAGGCAGTGTCTGAACAATAAGAAGAGTTCTTTTTAAGCTAGGATTATTTGAAGGAAAAGAAAAACACTAAGCGTGACAGACAAATTTTAATCGAACATCGCACCATACGTCCCAACAGGCTTAAGTATTTACGAGGTATCCAAATGACGTTGATATAGTTTATATGGATGAAACTTATATAAATACAGCACATACTGGACCATAAGTCTGGAGTGAAATACGTTACAGGGACTCTGCAGCGATATTGAAAGGCCGACACTTGTTTATCATGCCTGCTGGAGGAGAACAGGGTTTTGTTGCAAATGTCTTTGTACTATTTAAGATCCAACAAAGGCGTGGAGAGTACTAACATGGTAAGAGTTACAACTCAGTTTATAAGAGCTGGAAAACTGGCTTTGAGAATGAAATTTGCTTTTAGACGCCTTATGCACCGCCCTCCCCTCTCGTAATCTTACGCGTGTTACGCATTGTGGCGATAGGTGCCCTATCCTCACCACAGATGCTACTCATCCCTACCGCGCAGGATTCCTGTCAAGATAAAATAATACATCTGCACTTAACGTAATATTTAGTTGGATTATTCAGCAAAATGAATTATTATTTAGTGGCAAAATGCTGGCTGGTATGTTAATGTTCCTTGTAGGTTGTGAAATAGAGAATGGCTTCCGCTCTTTCTGTATTTTCACCACACTTCTGGACGCATGTGTGGCAGGCTCATTCGTAATATAATAAAACGGCTTGTCGAACGACCTGTTTGCTGCATTAAGCCCTTTATTACTATTCTTCCAATAGCACTGACGGACAGCTTTTAGGAACAGCTGTTTCGCTACAACATATAAGTAAAATATTGGCTCTCAAGGCTTTAGTAGATTCCCTTTTTGCCCATATAGAGAAAGGAGCGTAGACGCGCACGTGCAATATTCTTTACTTTTATGGGCAATATGTTTTCACATAAACAACTCTAAAAGGATATTTCCAGGAAGTTTATATGGTTCTCCGATACGCACCAATATACACTAACGCTTGCTAAAAGTTTCACCCCATCAAAATATATAGATATTACACCAGCAACAAGGCGTTTGTTGCCATCAAGCCTTTTCGTTCAATATTGCCTGCGAATCATACCGGTACACTTGTGCATTCAGAAATTGGAAGTTTCGTAACCTATCTCCAGAATTGAAGTAAGCACTTAAAAAAAATGGCACACTTATAAACATGATTCTGAGTAGTCACTGTTTATTCTTCATTTTCCCAACTATCCACGTTTGTCCTTTCTCACGTATGAGATACAGCAACGGAGTGTACAGCTAGCACCTCGACCTAGCAGACATACGACGGGGTGTCGTAAAAATTATTAAGTAATCACACTTTAAGGGCACTGGGAGTTATTTTTACCCAGGCAGGGCTAGTTTTTAACAATATTGAAATATAAATATCTATAAAAAAACTAAACATTGCTAGAAATTGAAATTTGGTGTGATTATAGTATACCAATACGTGCATTTAACGACTGCATAATATTTACATTGTTCATACAGTTCTTTGCAAAACGGGCATAAGGCAATCTGTGTATCCTGAAAAAAAGTATTACACCCCATACTTCAGGTCTAGGTTGCTTGTAGAAATTTAAAGCTATAAGAACCAATCTTTTTCTTACATAACATAAGACACAGTTTTATAATCTAAACTAAATAAAAAGCATACATAATTTATACCATGCACATGAAAAATTATTTAGTTGGGTTAACAAAAAAGGATAATATTTTTAATGTCTGTAATTTATTTTCCCTCCATTTTATACATCATATGAGATTAAAGTTAGATTAATATGTTCAGGGATCATTAACAAATAAGCACTAAAATTTTTGTATCAACATCTTTTACAGTTTTTGAGAAATACGAGCCTAAAGTATGAAAATCAAGGTTTTGGGAAATCACGATCAAAGATTATGCACCAATCTTTTTAAACTATACATACACTGAAAACATGCCTGCTTCATATTCCTGCTCAGTTAGGTTTTCCTCAACTTTACCTTTCCTTTTCTTACTTCTCGCTATACTTTCACGCAACTGAGCTGTTCTTTTTGCCTCTGAGAATCGACCCACATCCTTTTTTGTCATGCTGCCCTCATATTTTCAGCAACCTTTATACCCATTTTTGTCATTACTTTGTGCCTACCATCATTATAATAAATAACACTATGATATACAACAATTTTTAAAGTTTTGGGCCCAACATGCACAGTTTTTGGAATTCTTTCCCATATTAGATTATGAAAACTTTCATTTGGGTGTTGGGTTCGACCATGCAAGCACTCTCTCAGTAATTCATCTTGAGAAGGTTACCTAAATACTGGTTTAATTGACAAAAGAACCTCTTCTGTAAGAGAGTGTTTATGTTTCTAAGTGCATTAATTCAGAAATTTCAAGCTTTGGAAGTATGCTGAGTGAAATATGTATGCAGAAGATCAGAAAGTTGGCGTGTCATTGCGCCACCATATTTAAATTGATGGATTACAAGGCTTTAATACCAGCTGACACCCTATGTTATTATATATCATTTAAAAGCTGAAGAAGTATATAATTTTTTAACAAAAAATTGATTTTTGGGGCCCATCAACTCCCAGTGCCTTTAAAAAATATAAGACAGTTTGTGTTGATGTGCTTGTTAGTTATTCTCTACAGCCACTATCCTGATTTTCATATTTTTCTCAGCGTTTCTTAACTTTTCAAATCGCCAAAGCCTCCTTAATTCTATGAATTAAGCGATTTCATCTGAATGGAGCACGCTTCATCCTGGTGCTGGATTTCAGTTCAGCTCCTCTTGGAATCCGGCCTTAAAACGTAAATCCGTCGTTTTAATAAGCAAAGATCACTACAGCTTGATAAATAAGTAGTTGGGTTTCTTTGACACAATTTCCAATACTCACGCCATCTCCTGACCTGGCATTCAATTTACTGAAAACAGTCTTTTGTTTAGTAATGCGAATTTTGATAGTGTTTTGTCTTTGTTAAGGTTGTGTTATATCCAGTATTTCATTTGAGGTTATAACATTTTATAAATATCCTGATGATGGGAAACGTTGATATCTAATCATCTTTTCACATGACTGGCTGCCCGAAAAAGATGTGGGCATATTCGTCGCCAGGAAAACTTTTTATTTCACATTCCCTTGTTTTGTCAACTGCAACTTGAGATGAATGAGCTGGTGCATTGTCAGACAGAAGACGAGCACCTTTGGAGAGCATACCGCGTCGTTTCTTAATCAGAGCTGCTCGTAACTCGTCCATAAGATTGCAGCAGCATCTGCTAGTAATGGTTTGACCCTTGGCAAGATAATCTGTAAGAATGACTCCACGACGGTCCCAGAAAACAGAAAGCGCGACCTTCTCAGCTGACTTTTGCACCTTTGCCGTTTTGGAACCGGGGAATCAGCATCTTTCCATTCCATGTTCACGGATTTTTTCTCTGGATCATACTGATAGATTCAGGAGTCATCACTGATTACTGAATGAACAAAAACATCTTCATCCTGTTGCAACAGCATCAACATGTCTTGAAAGGCCACGCCGTGTTTGCCTTTGGAAAGGAGTTAGCAAACGGGGAACCCACCGTGCAGACACCTTAGACACCTGCAGCTCGTCATAAATAATTTTCCGCACACTACTGATACTAAAATGTTTATGAGTGTCACACAAGTCCACGTTGGGACGCCAATTTGAAGCAACAATATATGTGGCGAACAATGTTCCACTTG
This sequence comes from Mantis religiosa, assembly GCA_030765055.1. Lineage (NCBI taxonomy): Eukaryota > Metazoa > Arthropoda > Insecta > Mantodea > Mantidae > Mantis > Mantis religiosa. The sequence goes on from CM060957.1 coordinate 30,932,713, forward strand.
ACAATACAGTTTGAAGCACTTTTGTTTAGCTCAGGGTAAAACAATGAGGTTTCTCACAGGGTATGCGTGGATGTGTGTGAGAAGGACATTTAATGACACTTGAATGCCCGTTTCCAACTTATTTATTTACTGCTTCTTTTTTTTTTTTTCTAAAACATCGAAATTGGAGTTGCCGACCAAGGGTTACCAATATCCCTGTTTAGAGTTACTGACGGCAGAATGTTTATTACTCGATAAACTTTATTCGTTCCTCACGTATATATGAACCGACAAATATCCAAGACAGAACAAGAGGACTGCCCTACTCGCCCTCACGCCTAGGACCGCTCTAATCGGCTCCACGCCGAAGACTCTTCTCCACAGCTGCCCGTGTGGGTGTGTATGTCACTTTCACTTTCTGAAAGCCCTCCTTTTCAACCAAAGATCCCTTTGTGGCTGTTTTGTCGCCATTATGAATGATCCAAAGAATACCCTATTCATACAAGTCAAGTGAGCCCCTTTAGAAATCTACTAAGGACACTGTTTCTTACATTGCTTTTGTTATAACAAATTTTCCCCAAAATGCTATTCGGTTTAACTGGCCTTGCACGTGTTCTAAGAAACAACCAACATTCCTTTGACATCCATCATGATTCTTTACTTATGGCAAACCTTAATTTCAGTATCACTACCATAGCTAAGATGTGTCTCATTCATGATCATTTGGATGGTTACTCGTTTGTCTTCCAGTATTAAACACTCCACTTTCTTCACTGTGACAGCTGACGGTCTACCAGTTCTTGGCTCATCTGTCAAGGACATGTGACCAGTTTGAAAATTCCTTTTCCACCTCACAGTAGTGTCATACGATGGGCAATTATTTCCATAAACAGCCGTCATTTCATCATGGATTTCTCCGGCAGTTTTGCCCTTCAAATGCAGGAACTTGCTCACACTATGAGCCTCAATTTTCTCCATCTTACACCTCAGTCACTTCTGGCACCCACTGTAAAAAGCAAATGGATTCAAATCAGCGAAACTACCAAAATTACGTCCTGAGGGATCAATGATGACACTGAAAAAGTTTTATCACGCTAGCATAAAAACTACCAGGGGATAATTAAAACTTTACCTCACCTTCTCGTATTTTGTACATCCCTTCCGGGAGGAGCGAATTATAACAGACGTGTTTGCTGCACCTATCAATGCAGAGCGTTAAAGGCTTGAGCAGCGGCTGAGTGGCACACGACGGCTGCCCACCCAGCCACTGGAAGGTGAATAATCTTCTCTCAAATGGTAAAGCTCGACTCAGCAATGTAACTCCCAAAAGCCCTGTTGTGACGGACCGAGAAATTCCAAATCGTGAACTGTGCCATTTTACCGCCGTTGACCGACAACCCAGAGCTAGAGTCAACCTGGCATATGAAGCAGAGAGCAATGTAAAGGGAAGAACGTTACTAAAAGACAGCATTCACTGCCAACCCAACAATGGACTTTGCGATCAGGGAAAACCGCGGAAAATCAGGTGATTACATTGAGCGGCCACTGGTATTCGAACCTAGGTCGCCGCCGAATGCTAAACTCAGCCATTACTGATGGGACATCTGTTCCCTGTTACACATACTCATATCTTAAAGAGAGGATATTTTTATGTATTTTACTTTAACAAATTTTTGAAGTTATTTCACCATTCAACAATATTATTAAGCTAGTTTCAATTGATAAAGTCCTAAGAGATTTGAAAGAGTTTACAAAGTCTTCTATGAGCAGAGAATACTTTTTTACTTCAACCAGAAGTCGTGGTAGAACAAAAAGCCTGCGTCATCTTATTCCAGGCAATATAAATACATGACTATGACGTAGCATTTTATGTACCTACAGTATGGAGCATACAATGACTGAAAAAAGCACGGCCGATATCACGTGAAAGCTTTATAAACATCATCCGCTGGGATGTGGTTCAAATCATGCACTTTTCCTATATGTTTGATTTTATTACGCAGCGACTGTGGCCTCAAAGAAACAGATAAGCCGCGCGCTTGCCTTCGCACCCATATGTCATATAACCACAGTTTTATAAAGGTTCCACTATATTGAAAGTTTCAGAATTGTGCAAACAATTCCGCTGAGTATTTAAGTGAACACACTCGTAGGTTGAGTCAATCTCGCAGCGGCAGTTAGTGAGTATGTGAGAGACTTTGCGGGTCCGTTTCTGTTACAGTAAAAGTGTTCTCTGAGGGAGTTTGTGACGACTGTGACGGCTTACAGTGAGTGCTGTTACTGTCAGCGATTCGAGAAGTTCTGTGTTCAACTACTCAATGAATAAACCACCGGAAGAAGAGGCTGCATCATAGATACTCTGTTACAACATGGCGGAAGTGAAGCAACAATGATTATAGGATATAATTTATATTAGTGAACTGACAGTGTGAGAAAAACAAAACAACAGTGAAAGTTTGAACTAGGTTTTTGTCAGTGAATTCTGACTTAACTGACCAAAGTTGCAAAGTTGCACTCTAGATTTTGTATAGCCTGGATTTGAAACACTCTGGTATAGGTGTTTGGTCAAAAAAGAGGGGCAAGTTATGAAATTATTTGTGAGACAACAAAAAGTATTACAGAAGACAAACAGATGGTGGACAGAGGTAGGAGGATATCACTGGAAGTTATTTCCGGGCTGTTATGCCGTGGTCTGCTAGCGATAGAGATACCAGACGTTTCGTCTACTTCTGCGGTAGACATCTTCAATGGCGCGGACAAAGTCTCCTTGGTGAAGGTTTCGCTACATCTGATTCGTTGGCCGTCTGTGCCGCTGCATTTAAGCCGGAAGCGCGCCCGCTGATTGTACCGGGTGACGGATGGCAGGCGGGGGCGGCGCTTCTTCTGTGGGGCTACTCCGTATAAAGTCTGTTTAGCCAACGTGTGTGCAGTTCCCAGTCAAAGGGACCTCAAAGGACCTGACCTCGCCGCCCACTAATGACCGTCATAAATCTATCTCCACACTTCAGAAATGGAACACTGACGTTGGGAACCAATAGCAACCCCGCTTTCTGAAAATGACAGTTGCATGTCTACTCCGCGTGGAGTCTCAGTTGCCAAAGTTCCAACTTCCAGCTGTTCTGTTTCATTAGGTGCAAGACGGTGATGTTAAAATGTTGCAACATTATAGAGAGGACCGTCAGGAGGAGGGTCCATGTTGTAAAACGATTATGAGGGTTCCTCAAAGAAAGCGGCCGTCGTGCACTTGCGTTGAGTAGACAGACTTTAGGAGGAATTATGGAAAAATGGAATGGGAGGGATATGGAGATTAGAGGAAAGGAATACAAGTGATGTGGGTAAATTGCCAAAATGCAGAATAGAACATATAGAAAGGCAGGAAATATTGGGAAGTCTAAAAATATGAAATCATTACAATTTTACAAACGAAATAAAAAATGGGGACCAGAAGCATATGCAGATTACTGCAATAGGCAAGAGAGAGAAGGGGTGGCTGCGATGAGAGCAAGAAGAATATTCCTAGGAGGCATAAGAGGTGGAAATAAGAATTTTTGAATTCTGTGGGGGAAAAGAAAGCATAGAACCTATGTAACAGAATGCGAGGAGGTTGCAATATGAAGAAAAAAGGTCTGGGAGAAAAATGAGAGAAAGTAGAGAAGAGGATATTAGCTATAAAAATGTTAACAGGAAAGGAGGAAAAGAAGGTAAGAAGCCTTGGTAAGTTCTTGCAGAAGGTAAAAGAAAAATGAGCAAGAAATATAAAGAATATAACAAAGGAAGTTGGGGCAGGAAGTGACTAATTAAGTAACAAGGAGGCATGGAGATGTATCCTAAAGTTTTAAATTGTAAAATTTTGGAATATACACAAGAAACAATTCATTCATTTGTCTATGTGCTGATAATAATTTCTGTAGATATTCAACATTCGCTTATATTTTATTGTATAACATTCTTTATATTAATACAAACACAAAATGAGCATATTTAGCTTTTTTAAGTGTCGAACATTACGCCAAAATCCTATTCTAGCCCAAACTAAGATGAAAAAAGAAGTATGCCTAAATTAAAGATGAATAAAGCTTCTTACTAGTAGTAGAAGACAAAGCTGGGCAATACTTATTAAATTCTAGTGACGTCAATGTAGACGTAACGCCTACTTTGTTATTCAGCTACAAATTTACTATTATTTTTAGTTAGGTGCTGACGTAAGCCGATGAAATATTCAGGTTTTTATAACATATTCTGTTTTGATTTAAATTTAAATAAGAAAATATTTTATCTCTCGAATATAAATTAATTTCACAGAGGCATATGCAAATATCAGATGTTAAAATTCATATCAAGTACGATTTATTTCCAAGTTTGGTCGTGCACTTTTTGATTGAATTATGTTTTGGGGATTCCAACAATCCAGATAATTGAATCAAGTGAATAAGTGTACTACTATTATACAGGTTACTATTTGTAATTGTAATTTAGATGTGGTTCAAGAGAATTTCTATAATGCTACTTCGAGATAAAATTGGAAGAATGAGGGCACATAAATATTTAAATACTCATTCCTCCCAAAAGTTTTAAAATGAATTAGGTACGAGGGCTCTACAATAAAGAATCATCACAGTTTTCTTTCAAAACGTACCTTTGTATCCTCGTAATTTTGACGGACTTTCTCAAAATAGTCTACAGTGAATGCGGTGCACTTGTCCCAGCGTTTCTGCCGGTCTTCAAAGACATGCTGGAAATCATTTTTTTGAGAGATCCTTGAATATCGCCGCCGCAGCCTTCAGCACTGCTTCTGACGATGGATAATGCCATCCAAGAAGGCGCTTTTTCACGATAGGGAATAGAAATTAGTCACATGAGGCTAAATCCAGACTATAGCGAGGATGAGGGATGCACTTCACGTTGATTTTTGCAAGATATTCAGCAACAACATTGGCAATATGCGGCCGCGCATTACCTTGGTGCAGCATCCAGCCTGGAAATGAGGTCCTTTGCACCTGATATGGACTTGCAATGTTTTCAGGACATTCCTGTCCAGTTACTGATGTGTATGCAGGTACTACATGATAATAAACCATTCCATGAATATCAAAGAATGAGATGTCCATAACTTTACCAGCAGAAGCAACCACTTTTGCTTTTTTGGGGGTTGGTGATAGGGATTTCCACACTGAGCTTTGCTGTTTGCTCTCAGGATCAAAATGATGTAGCCAAGTTTCATCAGCAGTGATTACGTTTGAAAAGAAGGTAAGAAGCATTGGTGAGTTCTTGCAGAAAGTAAAATACAAGTGGGACAGAAATGTAAAGAATATAAGAAAGGGAGATGTGGGAGAAGAATGGGACTAATTAAATAACAAGGAGGCATGGAGGTTAAGAGATACCTGGCAGAGTATAGGACTAGGGTGTCGTGTAAGCCAAGGTAGCAACAAAGTAAAGAAAAATATATGTAGCCGAAGGTTGTAAATTGTACAATTTTGGAATATGCACATCAAAGATCTAAAGATCTTTGTTTAATTTTCCACCTTTACGCCGTATATACGCCATAACCTGTCAATAAGTTGAAGCCCTAATACGATTAGGTTCATGTAGAACACACCTCGAGCTGTCAACAGTGTGCCAACACTCTGCCGTCACAAGTGTTTTAATCCAGTAAGTGGGTCAAATAATGGCTGATATGTTGCCGTATATTGTGCAACGTACATTTTATAGGAATATCAAAATCATTGCATTTTGCCTTTGTTCATCTTTTAATTGTCACTTCGCTCCCCTTTCACTGTTGCTTAATATTTGTCTGTGACTTCTCTTAATTCACACTCACTTTAATAATGTGAACTGGTTCCACTTACTCCTGTCAATTCGCTCTTCTCGCTTCATAATGACAGCCTCAGCCCGATGTAACCACCTTGTTTCGGATACTTACAGGTAGTTTAAGTAGCTTGTAATAACAAAACACATTGCAAGACATAAATTGTCACTAGCTCCTAGGAGAACAGCACTTTTCATCGGATATGCGCTCACTCACAAATTCACTTATTTTTTTTGCCATTCATTAGCGAAATAATTGCTAGAGCATTGGCAAATGCAGTGTTTGCAAATGTTCTGAGAGTACTAGGAGGTTTGAGATAGAAAAGGCCTAAAAGATTCTGGTAATCTGACGAGAATCTTCCAATGCTTGCACTCGCTGAGAGAAACGAGCTGATTATCTGTTTATCATTCCAAATACTAGATTCCACACACCCTATTTCGCGACAGAAGGTATATTCCTATACAATACCACGTGAAGCGATAGCAACTGCCGTCTATGGTATTCAAAACAATTCAACAACGGTTCAGGTGAGTACTAATTTACCAGCTACACAGAATTGACAAATGAAAGGCACCTGAGCTACTTACACCTATGCCTTGTGTAACCTACAAACTAACTTTTAAGGCATTATTTTGTTTTACATCCATCCATACAGTTCAAGACTTCAAAGCACAAATTTACCAAATAGAGATCGTGTTTCTGCCGCACTGAGCCAATTTGGTGATGTTTTCCGTCATGGTAGCATGCCCTGTGGTAGACAGAGAATGAATAAAAACATGCACATATTGTCAGAAGCCGACGGAACAACGGCATGGAATTACCACAAGCAACACTCATATTCTTTTGAAATAAATTTACATGAATACATATGCCATTTGCTTCAATCGTGCTCTGCATTGAAACGATTCATAGAAATACAGTTTGAAGTCATATTTCATGCAGAAAATGCAGCGACTCAAAGATCAAAGTTAGGTTCAGGTTCCGCATTTCATCTCGAATAGAAGATTGGCAATTTAATTTCAAAGGTTATTCACTTATATCACACACATTGTTTTCTACTATACGTTTATAGCACATTCGCCCGCCTTGGTAGCGTAGATGGTAGCATGTCTGCCTCACGTTCAAGAGGTCCTAAGCTCGTATTTCGGTCAGGGTAAGCTACCTGGATAAGTTTTTTTTTTCCGGAGGTTTCCCTTATCCTTAAAGGCTAATGTCGGGTAGCTCTAAGCTCCATGGATCCTGGACACATTTGAGCATCATTTCACCCATTTCATTCATCGTCCGATATGACTTAACGTTGAAGGATGTAAAATTACAAAAAAGAACAGAAAAAGAGAAAAGAAAAATTATAGCACGTTCAGTAAGTGCTATATTCACCTAAAGGATAGAGTAACAAGATTTCATTGGAAAAAATAAATTTCCAGAAACATTGAACTGCTCACAATAAACAAAATGAAAAGGTAAAAGGAAGGGAAACTGTGCATGTGTCTGAAAATTTAAAAAACGAATAGTCTCCTAAAAGTTACAGTTGGTATTTAAGCTTATCACCTTTAAAAGTTACAACACAAAGTTTCTCAAGAAAATTAACCAACTGAAAATTTACACTATGGTGCTCTGGTATTTTTTTTTTTTTTTTTTTTTTTTTTTTGTATTTTTAAAAATGGCTATGAGTTATTTCTATGATAAATTAAATATACGTTGTGTGTTCAAGTTATAATATCCCCAACTTTTTTGGGGACCCGGACCAGATAGAAACATCCGGTTTCGTTTAAAATACACGTGGACTCTTTGTAAATGTGTGACCTAGATGGTAGCACTTAACAGTGCATAGAACTCCAGTGGCAGCGGGGAGAGTTAGGACTGCATTTGATACTTAAAATGTCGACGTTTGCCTTACAAGAACAGCGTGTAATCATTCGTTTTCTTCATTTTCGTGGTGTAACACCTATCGAAATTCATTATCAGTTGAGTGAGGTATGTGGTGATGGTACTGTGGAAATGAAATGAAATGTGTAGTGTTTAACGCCCGCTTTTACTACATAAGGCACCCCAGTCTGTGACACTGATGATACATGAGATGAAGATAGAGCACTGGTGGAATGAGATGGCGGGGGAAACCGGAGATTCCGGAGAAAACCCGCCCCATAGGAGATCCCGTGTTGTCCACAACAGTTCTCTTTTTGCGGTCGCCTGGGAGCGAACCCGGGCCGCCTTGGTGAGAGCCAAGTGGTCTAACCACTGAGCCACGGCGCGGCCGTGGTACTGTGGATGTGCCTAATATGTGCGCCTGTGTGCGACTGTTCAATGAAGGCAGAACATCATGTGACAACAAACCAAGACAGTCAGTCTCGCACCAGCCGTAGGCTAACGCAGCCCCTGTCACCTAAGAAAACTGAGACGACATATAACCTGATATTAGAAAGATATTGACACAAACGCATAAATATAAATAAATGACGTATAACAGATGCTAGCATATACTCCGGAGACCGCCACAATGACAAGGCCACTCTACGAAGGTCAGTAAACTCCCTTTGCAATTCCTGTAAACATCAGCCCTACTCTATTGTCTGTTTTGCCCCCAAGGAAAATATGGCGCCTTCCAGTTGGAAACCCACCCATTGTTAAAATCCCATGCATGCTTCTGACAAAAGGCTATAAGATTTTGACCGTCGCGCAGAGCACATGTCTTCGCATAAATGTTTGCAACGGACCGTTAGAGAAAGCGTCTCTGATACCAGATCCGAAACTGGAAATTCTGAACACTGATCTCAAGTGGGGATAGTTAAAAGCCAATAGAACATTGATATTTGATCATGTGATTTCGCAAACTCCTAGAAATACCTAGAGTGAGGGTAATTCAAAGTGATGGCGGAAATTAGGTTTTGCTAATAAGAACACTTCGTTCCTGAGTTCTACGTGAGATGGGCGCGTATTCGGCGCCGCCTAAGAAGTATACTTCCGCGCCATGCACAGAGACAAAGTGCAATATTTAACAATCTCTCCAGTGAGAGTTAGCACAACGAGTAATGTAGTGGGAGGACTATAAATATATGCAGTTCGACTACGCAGTGCTACTGCCTCCGTGCTTCACATCACAATATTGACAGTGACGCTTAACTCAGCAACCACACCGACGACGACTTTACGGTGGCGAGCGTCGCATCGCATCGCAGGTACTGGCAGGCTGTATTAGCCCGAAGATTGTTGCTGTGTGCCCACCTAGGATAGGGTTTAACCACAAAGGATTTTCCTTTCGGGATGGCTTAGGATGGCTGCCTTTGTTTGCGGATGATTTATTGATTTCGAGGTAGTTTAATATTCCTCTAAAAAGGATAGAATGTTTTCCTTTAGCACCCTGGCATTGAAGGATTTAGTTTAATTTTGTATTGATTTTGTATAATTTTGAGACCAACAGCTCTTGGAAGATTATGGGAGCTCAGCTTTTGCAGCTGCTGGTATGGCGAGCGTAGGAGCCTAAGGATAACAATGAACCTTTGTCTACCAGATTCAAGGTGTTATCATTAACCCACAACCTGTCAGGACGCAACCACTTCTGAAGTACAGAAGAGAGTTCTCAAGCGGGAGCTACATGTCACTTCGAACCGATTGCAATGTCCCTTTCCTTAACCTCCTCACGCCACCGATCCTTAATTGTGAGGCGTTGAGCACGTGGTTCGCTACGGGCCGGACCACCTCAAGGCCAATTTTGGAGGCGTGGTCTGCAACTGCCTTTGTTTGCTGTCACATGATGTTTTGCCTTCACTGAACTGTCGCACCCAGGAACACATATGCATTCTGCTTTATAGGGTCTGTACCTAATCCTGTTTTCTTTCCTCGTACAAAATTTCTGAATGGAAAATGTGACCTTTGAAAAAGTGGCGTCAGCACTAATGTAAATCAATAAATAACCGGAGACAGTTTAACGTTTCAGGCACCAACATTCATAATGAATGAAATGTGTACCCACCTTATTGCATCTGTTCCAATTCAGAGTCTGCATAATGAAGCATGTAAGTTTCTACTTCAAAGAACGAAAAAAGAAGATAAAGGAAATACCATGATTAGGTCCTGTCTGCCCTCTAGTTAGAGAAAGAAGATGAAAATGCGGCAGAAGACTTATTTCAGTTTTTTAACAGGGAACACACAAAGAAAATGAAGAACGAAATTAAGAAAATAGAGAAACACATTTTCATCAGTTTTTTGTTTTGTACTTTCCTTCCCGTTTGCCTGTTTCTTACTATCCTTAATTTTCATTCATTGTTTCCTTTTATTTCCACCTCTTTTCCTTCTTGCTCCCTTGGAAAAATAGAAATGCATTTATTTTAGATCTGCGAAAGGTAGATAAATTAACTTTATGTATTAAATGCACATGTTCTTGGGGTGAGGGTAGTATACGTGTAACCTAGTTCAATTGAATAAGGCTTACTCCTAAGCATTACAAAAGAACAAGGATTTCATTTGTTTGTTGACAAAGTTGAAAGATGTGCATAGTTATATCTTTGGGCGTTTAATTGTAAATTGATGATTTATTGCAACAGTGATGCAAAAGACCATATGCTCCAAACTCATGTGCCACATTTTTTGCTTGCCTTTGCTTTCTAGAATACATAAGAAAGTTTTTTGCTTTTGTAAGCCCTGGACACACAATATACCCTACCAGTTTTGTCCATTCATGCCCAAAAGTGATACCAAATCAGTAGATTGTTTTACAAGGTTTTCAGTCGTTGTAGTCTTGGCATTCGATTCACTGTTTTCTGCTACATTACTCTTAGGATAAGTAGAGTCAGACTTTGTAGAGCTAGGTCTACCTCAAAGCCCGAAGGATTCGGCCTCTATCAACTCGGAAGCGATGGACAGTTCCGGGGTACATTCCTTGAATACAACCTGGAGTTCAGAACGCCCTCCACCCATCTAGTCAAGACGGCGCGTCAACCCCGCAGGGAAGACTAGAATAACCTCGGTGAGGCTGCCTGGCGATCTAGCACACATACTGGCTCTGCAGTGCCAGTGCTCGGGACGTGTTAGGCAAACCTCTGTCCCCTCAGGGCAGTAGAGGGCTGGCAGGAGGTACTCAATCTCCCATGGTAATCGGTAACACACTGCCCCTCAAGTCCAACCCAATCTGAAAAACTCCCTATCAGGAAGGGGCTCGAATGTTCGGCCCGAGGTTCCTCAAGTACCGTCAGAGGTACCACGAATGCTAAGGGTCCGCAGCGCCCGTACCGCGGCAGCTGAAAGGGACGGATGCCCTCCTCTACGGAAGTAAAGTCAGACTGAAAAACTTCAATGCCACAGCCGGGAACTGAACCACGGATTTCCCAGTCGCCATGAGGCTACTCTTAATTATGTCTGCCTCACGTTCAAGATGTCCCGAGGTCAAATCTCGGTCAGGGTGAGTTACCTGGATAAGGTTCTTTCCTGGAGTTTTCCCTTATCCTGAGAGACGAATATCAGGTAACTCTAAGCTCCATGTATGCGGACTCATTTGAGCATCATTTCACCCACTTCATTGTCCGATATGACTTAACGTTGGAGGACGTAAATTACAAACAAACAAAAAACAACAAAAAAAAATGTTAATTATAGAGCTACCATGGACAAAACGCCCGTATGACATTAAATTTTGGAACTGATTCGTTTTTTCCCGGCAAATCCCAATGGGAAAACATATTTATATGCTGGTGGAGGACACTTCCAACATTTTCTCTGAGATGTACGTAGTGTACGTTCAGAAAGTAAGTTCTGTTTGGTAATAAAATTAAATAGTGTACATATAGAGAAAATTTATTTATTGCACAAAATTCTACAACTCTTAAACTACTTTTCCACAGAAGTGCCCAAATTTTGCAGGCACTTGTCATAGCGAGGCACAATCTTATGTATACCTTCTTCATAGAAGTTTGCCGCCTGTGTCTTCAACCAGTTGGAAACATTTTCTTTCAGCTCTTCGTCATTGTTGAAGTGTTGACCACCAAGGAAAGATTTGAGTTGCAAAAACAGGTGAAAGCCGCTAGGAGCAAAGTCAGGGCTGTACAGGGGATGGACAAACAGGACCAGGCAAATCCTTGTAAGCAAATCATCGAACCTTTGGCTCTCACCGGTTTATCAACAACAACTATTACGAATTTAAGACATGAACGTGAATGTGCGTCTTATCTGTCTCACTTAAAACTGCAAATCCCGGAGCATCCTACCACAGCAGGACAACTATCAAGTTTTGTAACCTGTTTAAAGGAAATATGTAATTTTCATGATTATTACATGCATACAGACGGTTCGCGTTACCAATTTGAAGATAATATATGTGCAGTAGGATGTGCTTTTGTTGTTTACGAAAACCAAACTGAACTAACTCACTCCATGTTTAAATTGTCACCTGAATGTTCTGTATTCCAGTCGGGGCTCTTAGCAATTAAAAAAGCTATAAAATGATGTACTGTTAATGGGCACAGTGCCCGTATTCTTAGTGATTCACAATCAGCTCTACCCGTTATTAATGATAAATACAATTTAAATTCATTAGCACATGAAATCAGAACCGTACTTCAAAACCATCCAGGACATATTTGCATGGGATGGCTTAAAGGGCACAGAGGAATTTTAGGTAACGAGAGAGTTGATTGCTTGGCTAAGATGACTGCAGAATCCAATCTTCCTGTGACATACTCCTTATGTTCTATTTCTACTGTAGGGAGAATAATACATCAACATATTCTTGAAGAATGGAACCAAAAATGGCTAACAACTCCAAATGGAAGTTTAACTAAAACATTATTTTTCCCTAGCGTATATGACAGAGGAAAATGTGAAACTCTTGTACCAAATTTTATTTTGACACAATTTTTAAGTGGGCATGGTAAATTTGGTGAATACTTATCACGCTTTCACTTAACATCCAACCCCGAGTGCATGTGTGGTGAAGAATATCAAACTGTGGTTCATCTCCTTTTCTGTTGTGCCATTTTCTGGAGAGAAAGACAAGAATTAATATTCGGGCTAGACTCTCTAGGAACTGAATTTTCTGCTCCGCTCACATCTTTGCTAATGAAGCCACAACAGTATAAGTACTTCATGATGTTTATAAACTCAGTGTTTAAACGTCATTTCTTCCGTCTAGTATTTAAAATATTTTTGTTCAAATTGTATCTTTTTATGTATCAACTCTAACCCTAAAATACCACTGAGTAAAATAGGGTTCAATAAATCGAGATAAAAAAAAACTTGTAGGATTTTTTTCGTCGCATTTGCAGTGTGTGATCGTCCGTTTTCGTGAAGAAACATAACACCCTTTGACACCCGATAAATTTCAATTGGTTTCACTTTCCTAGCATTCAAAAAACTAATCACAGATCTGATTTCACAAGCGGCGAGATTTTCAATCAACACCGACATTGTAAACAAGCACAACAAAGCGTACGTGGCTGACAGCGATCTCACAATGGTGCACGTTTCTTCTCCTTGATATAGAGCGTCTACCGCGCATGTGTGGAACTGAAATCGCAGCGCTGCAGCGGAGATAAATTGAAACAGTCTAATTTGTGGACGTTCCATGTATTATATCCTCCCAAAGTTGCACATGTGTCCTATTATTGTTAAAAAAATTATGGCTTATTGAAGTGGTTCAGGCTTATATGGATCGTAATGTATTTTACTTTACTAATGCCTGTCTCCCTTTTACCTCTGTGTAATCCTACAACATGACAGTGATATTTTGTTATACTTAATGAAAGTACACTGTTCTAAATTTTAACGTTACAAAGTTAAACTTAACATTGCAAAGTTAACAATATTTGCATTTGAAACATCCTGTTACATACAGAATCTACTGAACCCAGCGAATGCGAGGTGCACAGTGTGAATGACAGAAACGGCATTAGTGAAGACAGGGTTATGTATTGACATTTTTACTAGAGCGAAGAATCCAGACCACCGAGGAAAGATAAAAGTTTCCGAATTAGATTTGGAGAGAGAAGGAGAGTTCTGGTAACAGTGTAATGGTCTGCTCGCACCTTCATGAGAGGAATGGAAGAGACGGAAAAACTTCAGCGCCATCTCTCACATTTCCAACGAGATGGAATCGAATAGAATGTAGCGCCATTTCAAAGTACATTGACAGCTGACAAATTTGGTACACTTGCTCCAAAAGTATATAATGCTTCAATTTGCTTAAAATAAAGTTTACATTTATTTTAATATGAAAGCAAAAAGCGATAAATTAGACCTGATACACTTTACCGAAACCAAAGCGCAAAAGTTTCATATTTATTTCTCATCTTTCTTCTACATGAAATTTCATTGATACATTGACATTTATAACATTTCTTTCACACAATAACTAAATGACTTATTCATATTTAACAAACCCTTGCTACCTGCTTGCCTCCATGTCTCGGTCTCAATATATAACCCCTGGTTTTCCGTGTATTCATGACCCTCCTTTCCCTTGTATCCCTCGTTCTAGTTTTCCAGCCCTTAATTGTTATTTATTCTTCATCAACCTTAATCATTTCTCTCTACTGCTACAGGGGGATTTTAGGGCTTATTTCGCCCACGGGTTTATTTCACCCTGGCTTATTTCGCCCTATGGCTGCTTCAGGGGTGTACTCTCTTCAGCCTTGACTTTATTTGGAGTTGAGGGGGGATGGCCCCCCCTTTTTTTTGCTTGATCAGGTTACGTATGCATGTATCTACAATTTTATTCATATTTAACAAACCCTTTCTACCTGCTTGCCTCGAGTCTCGGTCTCAATACACATAACCCCTGGTTTTTCGTGTATTGATGACCCTCCTTTCCCTTGTATCCCTCGTTCCAGTTTTCCAGCCCTTAATTGTTAGTTATTCTTCATCAATCTTAACCATTTCTCTCTACTACTACAGGGGAATTTTAGGTCTTATTTCGCCCGTGGGTTTATTTAACCCTGGCTTATTTCGACCTATGGCTGCTTCAGTGGTGTACCCTCTTCAGCCTTGACTTTATTTGGAGTTGAGGGGGGATGGCCCCCCTTTTTTTTTTGCTTGATCAGGTTACGTATGCATGTGTCTACAATTTGTCGTTACTTGCTAATTGTAATACTGTTAGTATATGTCATATTTGTACCTTATTTACTTAATATCATATATATATTATTTTTGAATATTTTTTGTTTTGTATAGTTTCGTTTTGTTTTAGTAGTAGTTTTTTTCCCTGTATTTTTAATACATTTTTTTTAAATTAACAATCTTTGTGGTATGTGTACAGTTATGATATGTACACAATCGTCATTTTTCAAGCTAGAAGTATTCGGAGATGTTCTTGGATCTCGTTTTCCTCGGCTTCCTTGATCCTGCCGTGGTGTTGTATCAGGGTGACGATTGGTGGGGCCATGGTCTCCGTCTTCTTATAGTTTTCTGCTGCTGCAATCAGCTGCCTCCTGTACGGTCTCCCGGACGTGTTCGCGATGTACCTGTACATCAGGTCTTGTATGTGTTGTTCAAGTGGGGTTGCCTTACAGATGTCATATACTTCTTCGTTTTTGGGCCAGGGTACGAGTTTGTTGGCTATTCTTAAGCACTTTCTCTCCATCTGTAGAAGCCTGGTATTGATATATGTTATCGTTATTGGGAAGGTGACGATAGCGGCGTAGGTGAAGTAAGCTCTTACTATTGTCTTATACAGTTGGTTGAGGATCGGTGCTGAGAGTCCTGTTTTGCCTATCTTCGATAAGTAGTGTAAGGTGGAGATTGCTGTTTTTGCTTCTTTCATCTTTTGCTGGAAATGTGGTTTTGTACTCAGTTTTTTTATGAAGCTTTATTCCCAGGTATTTTACTGTGTTCTGTATAGGTACTTTGTGTCCTTGGTAGGCTATCGTCGATTCTTGGTACTTACGCTTTGGTTCACTACAGAAAATGAAGGCTTGAGTTTTGCTCGCGTTTACTGTGAGGCGCCATTTGGGTATCATCTGTGAAAGGCTTTTAGCCGTTTCTCTAATCCTGGTTTTGCGTTCATCAGCTTCGGAGCGCTGCTCAGATATGCAGTGTCGTCGGCGTATTGAGCTAGTTCTATTGCTGGGTGGATTGGCTGTGGAGTGTCTGATCTGTAAATGATATACAGTAGTCCGGACATAGCGCTTCCTTGAGGTGTGCCTGCTTCCAGTGTAATGGGTGCTGAGAGAGTGTTGATTTTTATGCGAGCTGTCCTGTGATGTGATTTCTCTCTAACTTTCCCCAGATATTCACCTATATTTCTTACATTCCTTTCTCCTTTTACCAATAACATTTTTATATAAATACCTCCCCCTATCCCTAAAACTGTCTCACATTTGTTGACAAATTTGTTCTCACCATATCTTTGTTTCTTTGCAGTAAAGTAAACTATGCCAATCTGTATCCTCTTCTCCACAAATTGGGCATTCCGCTGTATCCTTTTCATGTCTAATACCTTTCAAATTTCTAACTCCTCTTCTTGCCCAGGCAAATCCTTCTCGCCCTGACTTATTACACACATCTATGTACTTCTCCCGCCCGCACACTGTTTTTATTTCCCTATATATCCTCAATGCCCTTTCCTCTCTTGGCTATTTAAATCTTCCAAACCTAATTCTACCTCTTTCCAAAAGCTGCTATAATACTCTTCGTTTCTCCAAATATGTCCCATACCTATCTGTTCCAGCAGTTCCCTTAATTTTTTGCGCCCAAGACTCTCCCCATTTGCTTCTCATCTGCAAAAGAAACATTCCTTATTAATATTGTTTGCTTTCAAATTATCAACTCTGTATAGAAATTTCAGTTCCCTTGAGACAATTTTAACCCTTGTTGAATGTCTTCCCCATTCTAATTGTGCTGCCCCATTGGGTGAAGCTACCGGTAAGCCCAAAATATATTTACAGAAAGATAGTTAGTTAGTTACTAACACTCCCCACATGGCAACCTTGGCCTTCGGGGTAACCTCACCCCACCAAGTGATGACCGGACCCATTTCTCAGGTGGAGGCACCCAGAGGGCGGTGTCCATTACCTCCGATGATAGGGTGATAGTGAAGATGGCGGTGAGGTGAGAGGACCTACAATTTTTACCGTGGACTCCGAACCACGTTGGGCATAGGGGATACTTCACGTGTGCTAGACAGAGGTGAAGGCGTGGATAGTTTACAGAAAGATATATTAATAACATCCACCTTTTCCCATGCTTCATCCACTCCCCATATCTCTGCCCCATACTACAAGATTAAGCAACATGTTTTTAATTTACACAAATACTTCTTGTCTATTACATTTCTACCTAAAAATTGGAGAAGATATTACAGTCCAGTCAAGATTTCAGTATCCGGCGTTTAGAAAAGGTTATTACTTCAAAAACGTTCGTGTTCAAAACCATTTTTAAAAGCTTTGAGAATTTATAGCAGGTGAGTCAGCCACCCCTTATTTATTTTGAAGGTAGACCACCCTTCATACGACATGTGGGCCTTAGTCCAGTTTTGCGCTTACTAAACTTTATTGCATGACGTTCTGTGCAAAAAATATCACACAGCTGTTATAAGAGGCATGTTTTTTAAGTCACTACCGTTTTGCGATTCCCCCGCCGCAGCGCTATGGTCGGCGTTCCGCGCATGCGCTATGGTTACCTACATCTCTTGTCTATGCACTGACGCCATTACAGTCTGATTCTTCATTGTATACGTTAGTTACTGAGTGTTTAAGGTGCCTCCGACAATCGTGAGTCCCGCCGATTGTGAAGTGCGGGCTGTTATACGATTTCTTAGTGCTAAAGGCGTAAAACCGACCGATATTCATCGTGAGATCTGTGAAGTTTACGAAAAAAAAAAAAACATTATGAGTGGTGGAATGGTAAGGAAATGGGTAAGAGCATTTAAATAAGGCAGCAGAAATATCCATGATGAAGAACGGAGTGGGGTCATTCGGTCGTTACTGAAGATTTGCTGCAGAAAGTGGACGAGAAGGTGAGAGAAAACGGACGCTTTACAATTTCATCATTGTGCGACTATTTTCCTCAATATTCTCATAGTGTTGTGTATCGCATTGGGACCGAGTACTTGAAGTACCGGAAATTGTGTTCGCGTTGGGTTCCGAAAATGTTGACGGATTTGCACAAAACCCAACGTTTAGGCAGTGCATTGACTTTCCTTCTGCGGTACCACAATGAAGGTGAAGATTTTTCAGACCAAATTGTTACTGGTGACGAAACATGGGTGGCCCGCGTCACACCAGAATCGAAACAACAATCCATGGAATGGCAACATTCATCATCACCCGCATAAGTGAAGTTTAAGCAAACAATTTCTGCCCGGAAAATCATGTGCACAGTTTTATGGGACAGAAAAGGAGTATTGCTAGTGGAGTTTCTGCCGGGAGTTTCCAGCGTCTTATTGTGAGACATTGAATAATCTGCGCCGTGCAATCCAATACAAAAGACGTGGAAAGTTGAATAAGGGTATCGTTTTGCTGCATGACAATGCCCGTCCACATGTGGCTAATCGGACCAGAGATCTCATCAAATCTTTTCAGTGAGAAACTCTAGATCATCCTGCATACAGCCCTGGTCTAGCGCCCAGCGACTACCATTTGTTCCTGCACTTGAATAAACATCTGGGCGGTCAGCGTCTTCAAGACGATAACGAAGTCAAAACAGTTGTGATACTGTGGTTTACACGTCAGGCGGCAGAATTTTATGAGGAGGGTATTCTAAAACTGGTGCCACGTTATGACAAGTGCCTCAATATTCACGGAAATTATGTAGAAATGTAGATTAAGGTACAGGCTTTCATGTAGAAATAAAATTTTTGTGATATCTATGCACGTTTTTTAAAATTCCAAAACAGTAGTGACTAAAAAAACATGCCACGTAGTTGTACCAGAGAAATATATTATTTCGCTTATTTAAGTGTCAAAATTTTGAGAACCCAGTCAAGAAAGTGAAAGGGCAGTATGCTGTTTGCAGGCAGCGCTGTGACGTATTTGGTTATATTTAAAGAATTTGTAAATGTAGTGTATTATTCTTCATAAAAACAGCCATTTAAATAAATGTTTCACTGCAAGGTTGCACTAGGGTTTTCGTGCCAACGATAATAAAATATATCGTTAACAAGCCGTAGAGTTTTGGAATTAACCTCTGCTACTGCGTGCTGCTAATCTCGGCAAAAGCGCGATGCTTCACTTAGGTATTTTTCACGTACGGCACTGTTTGCTGATCGCCATGACGTGCAACTGTGCACTAGGCACAAGTAATTGAAATTCGGATGGTGGCCAGTGGAACCGCAGAGCCTGCTGGGTAGAATGTAAAGCAGATGGTAGGAACATCCCACGAATATGAAACAACGCATTAAACCTGAATATGGAAATGATTCTTTCATTGGTTCACAAATTCTCGGCGGTTTTGTGGTACTAATTTAAATGTAAGAAGGTGAATCGGATTTTTTAACGTTCTATCATTTGTTTTGTACACCGCCCATTGTTTGTTTAGTTTTAGGAACAGGTGGCAGAGGTTTCGAAGAGGGATGTGGAAGGCTGAATGTGTTGTGTAATAATCACGCCCTGAGTTTTATGTTAACCTTTCTCCTTGCGGTATAACGTTAGGTAATTTGTAATTTATTTCTCATATTTCCCTTTAAATCGTCAAATAGAAATACATAAAATCCATACTGGAAAACGCCGTTTATTCATAAATCCTGAAAAACCTACCACTTTACTTGCATTGAATAATAATACGGCCCCCATACAACTAACCATAAAAGGGGGTATCGTAAAATTTTAACTGTCGCCCTTTAAAACATATGATAGTGACGTTGTTGGTATGTGCTTTTCAGTTTACTCTTACACTTCATTAATGACGTTATTCTTGTTGTCAAATCGGCGACCACGCAGCGGTTCTTCATTTCCGGGAACAAGAAGAAGTCACTTGGTGCGAGATCGGACACGCCGTGGGGTCATTGAAGGGTTGTCCTCCTCCGTGGAGGAGGGTCCTTCGACTCATGCCATACCGGAACTAGGTCCCTTACTGGCATGGTGGTGGGTAATTAATAAGGGGTGGTAGCTAGATGGTGGCGATAAAGTTGGGATTTGTATAAAAGTTAATGAAAATTCACTTATGGGAAAGGGACTTGATATTATATTATTGATATTATTATTTCTCGCCCTAACCAGCAGACCAGTAGATGTGAGTCGCCCAGGTTTTCCTAGGCGCTGTGTTGGCTGCCCAGCACCTAGCCACCTAGTGGGGCTTTATCCAGGCAGTATAAAAGAATTGTACTATGTCGCAGGCGGTTGTCCTGGGCAGTGGTACGTCTAGCCATATGTGGGCGCAAGTGGCTGCGCTCTTGCGCCTCCCGGTGAGGCATCGAGCACAGCCCGCTCGACAGGCCAGGGGGAAAGGAAGAAATGTTGAGGTATAGTTTGTACCAAGCACATTTATGGGCTTGGGGGTTCAGAGTCAGGGGAAAGTGGCCCTGCTCAGTTTAGGTTCCCCAAGGCGTCTTTGGGTAGCCGATACTTGGTTTGCGGCGAGGAACCCTAAGGTCGTAACGACCAAAGGGTATTCACCAAGATATTGGGATGTTTATTGCAGATGGTACGGGTTCTCTCCCGCACCACGTCTACAATTTATGGAACTCTGGAGTAGGTGTGAAGTATATGGGACGGGAATCTACATCCAGTATCGTATATAGTTTGCAGCGCTCTGTTCTGTGTCGAACTAATTTATTACATATGCCCATATACCCCTCCCGCCCCCAGGTTAAACTAGTTTCCTCCCCCAGTTTCCATTCCTTCGCACATTTGCTGGGACCTCCAGGCAGGGACATCTTGGCCCGCCTCAGTAGCGAGGTGGTAAGGTGCTGCCTCATGTTCAAGAGGTCCCAAATTCGAATCTCGGTCAGGGTGAGTTACCTGGATAAGACTTTTCCGGGGTTTTCCGTTATCCTGAAAGGCGAATGTCGGGTAACTCTACGCTCTATGGTCCCTCGACTCATTTGAGCATAATTTCACCCGTTTCATTCATCCTCCAAATGTACTAAAGTTAGAGGACGTAAGTTACAAGAAAGGACTGGGCTCGGATCGCCGACCTGGGACCTTGTGGTTCGGTTGCTGGGCTCGTTGCCGTCCCGCAGTAGGGCAGCGTGTCCTTTGTCCTGGCCTGTTACGGAAATCTCTATTCAAGTATAGATGTATTTTTTTATCTTGAAAAGTGCAGAGCGATGCGCAGTGGTATCTGGACGAGTCCACCTCAGAACGGTTACAACTGGAGGGGAGGGCAGGTCAGTTGCGTACCTGTTGCGAGCAAGTAAACACGTGCAGAGCTACTCGGTAACACTGCAGCTTGTTTCAAAGTGTGCTTGTCTCCTGGTTCCAACAGAGCATTTGTAAATGACGCCTCCTAGCAGCACATTAGGAAATAAAGTGCTACATTTAAAAACACGAGAAGTAATAAACAATGTCCATAGAATTATAAAAAATAACAATGGTCTGGGTCAGCTATAAAAATCTGGGGAAGGGTATCTGAGGCAACAGTTGTGTCTGAAAGCAGTTTATGAGAGTTATTAAGGAAAGAAAAGCCATTGGTGCTAGTGCAACAACGTCCTTCTCTATGCCCAATAAACAAAGATTAAGAACACGCACAAAATCTAATTTGGATGTTTTAATTCAGAAGTAGTTAGGCGAACTATGAATAACTATTAAAGCACAGAAAAACTAAGACCAACTTTGAAGAAAATGCTTATGAAACTTAAAAATTCTACTGACTTCCAAGGCAGTGTCTAAACATTAAGAAGAGTTCTTTTGAAGCTAGGGTTATTTGAAAAAGAAAACACTAAGCGTGACAGACAAAATTTAATCGAACATCGCACCATACGTACAAAAAGGCTTAAGTATTTACGAAATATTCGGAAATATCGAAGTGAAGTTTATATAGTTCATATGGATGAAACTTATATAAATACAGCACATACTGGACCATATGCCTTGAGTGAAATACGATACAGGGACTCTGCAGCGATATTGAAAGGCTGACAGCTGTTTATCATGCCTGATGGAGGAGAACAGGGTTTTGTTCCAAATGCCTATGTACTATTTAAGATCCAACAAAAGCGTGGAGATTACTACCATAGTAAGAATTAAAACTTGGTTTATAAGAGCTGCAAAACTGGCTTCCAGAATGAAATTTGGTTTTGGACACCTTATACACCGCCCTCCCCTCTCGTAATCTTACGCGTGTGACGCATTGTGGCGAAAGGTGCACTATCCCCACCACAGTTACTACTCATCCCTACCGCACAGGATTCCTGTCAATATAAAATAATACATCTGTACACTGTAAGGACCCTGGCATCTGTACTGTCGGGTCGGCCGCCCTCTGTCTTCTTCGCCTCATCCTTTCTTCCTGGGGCGCCCCAATTTGGGGCATAGAAACAATGACGCCAGCATGGTGGCCTACGTACCGAATCCCTTCGGTAATGAAATCCTAATCCTAAAGTCTCAAGTTTGGAAATGGAACCAAAAGGGAAATTATGAAAGGCGATGGTGGTAGATGACAAACCAGCCAGGATTTACCAGTCAACCGCAAAGGAACTACGAAAACCTTAGGTTGGATAGGCACTCTCGAGGATCAGAATTTGGACCTCACTAACGCCAATTTCGCACATTACCACGGATTTATTTCCCATGGTATTCTTAAGTTGCGATCATTTGCCCAAATGTAATTAATTAGAGATAAAAGTAATTTGATCACACTTACCTGTAATAACAAATTTCGTTTTAACTGTAGCTTTGCTTAGAACGCAAAGAAGGGAAGAGAGAATGTGCTACACACCATGGGGAGTCTTCGTAATCTTGCTCCTATTTATTTTACCCAAACTTTCCTTCACTCTCACACTTTCTCTTTTCTCTGATCGATAAGACCGAATAAATAAAACGTAGATTGGGAATACAACGCTATTGCTGTAAATGACTTTCACAGACCACCTTCTTTTTTGTTTCTCTTATTCAACCCTTCTTCTGTTTCCTTAAATCGCTTGGTGAGGTTTATCGTAAATCTTGAATAATACAAACACCTCGTTTACACCAAGAGCATTTTCGCTCAATGCATAAGTGGATTTTAATCAGTTTTTTCACATCAGTAACTTGATCTATGAAAGCCTCAAAATTCTTGCTTCTAGAACTTATTTCGATCTCTTCATTAAGGGGGGACCGAAGTGCTAACAGTGATTTTCTAAACTACTAATGCTAGAGTGTCAATTGTATGTACATATATTACTAGTAACTAAAGAAGTGTGTGTACCACTTTTCATTTATCGATTAATTTATAAACTTGTATTACCTAAAATCAAAATCTATCTTCTTTGACAGATATTGCACAATAAATCTCATTTTCATACAATTAAATTCCTTAATCGGATTTCTGAAATTCTGCATAGTTATTTTTTAAAACCTGATTTTATGTGTCAAGGCGAAAAAAACTCCAAACACCAGTGCTTGGTCATAGTAATTATCTTTTAAAAGTTAAAGTATGACGAATATCAAAATTCCCATATATCAGTTTTGTTGCACATCTTCTGAAGTACAATTTTCAGAGCGCTAGCTGTAATATTGTTGGAGAATATAGATTTTGAATATGGAAAAATAACCCAAAAACTTAACTTGAGAAAAATGGGTTTAAAGTTTTGCATGCAGTTTACATGAAAAATATATAATTTCTTTATATTAGAAAGCTCCAGCAGGGTAACTTACACCTTCTTCCCTCCTAGTAGCCTCTTGAGATTTAGGTTTTAGATGTATCTACTGAAATAGTAATCTATTTTCACATTCCATTTCTAATTGAGAAGCAAGCCCAGAGGTGTAAAGCATCTCCAGGTTAACAGTTTGTAGAAACAATTTGGTCATGCTAAATTTTTATCAGTTCTTTCAATTGTCCAAAATCTAAAACAATATATTTGCTCTGACCTAAATCGTCCTCTGGTATATAGGTACTGTACTGTACCTCCTATTTAGAAGGGCTTATGTTTTACTTTTACAGTGCTAGAAACTCAGTTACTCCCTGATTTATTTCAACTGAAATATCTGTGTTCCCCCTTTTGCTTTTATTCATTAATATACACAAATTGGCTCTACTACCCTTTATCTTTGGCATTCTAAAACACTAAAATAATGCAGTAACATATAAATGAATATAGGTACCTTAACCTCTTTAATTTCAAAATATATAATTGTTCTAGGTAGGTTTACTGAAATGGATTTGTATCACAACTTCTGGTGTAATTTTAGACACAAATGGACACTTGATTACAATAAATATATTACAAAGAGGAGAAAACCTAAAAATAATAACTTTAAACGCCAAGTATCACTTCCAAAACACTAGAACAACAAAAGAAAACAAACATTTCTTGGCATTACACAAGAAGTATATCATGGAAACGACTAAATACATCCGTAAAAATTTCTGCCATCTAGGGGATTTATATGAAAGCTTGTTAAAATAGCCTACGGTGGCTTAATGCTATTTTAACGCGCACTTTAAAATCAAATCATTCGTAAGTTCTCTGCATTAAAACATGTGGGCGTGCCATTTAAAGTATGGAGAGGCACTTAGTCAGCATGGAGTTTTAAAAATGGCGTCCAAAACAGGTGTGGCATTTGCCCTACGGGAATGAAGCTTTGTAAACAAGTAAATTAAATTATGGTGTATATTTTGCGGAAAAAAACACGAAAATGACTAACAACACTTCTGTTCCCCCCCTAATATATCTATTCAGCTTTTTCTTTCATTAAATGTATTTGTTGTATTTTCTTTATTGTTTCTGGTCTTTTCTTTTGGCATCTATAATCCCTGCAATAATCAGGGGTAACGTACAATGTAACATCCATATACCCTTCAAAGTTTGATGACTCAGGAACTTAAAGTTTCGAAATTTAAAGGGGGATGAAACAACCTTAACACCTTGTTTTCCATTAGTGTAATAGAATTAACAGAATTAACAGGATGGAGGTGACTGTTCTTTTTTTTTTTTTTTTTTTGTAGTCTGGTAACCATCCTGGATCTATCAGTATGATCCAGAGATAAAAACCATGAGCATGGAATGGAAACATGATGATTCCTTCCCTTCTAAAAAAAGCAAAGGTGCAAAAGTCAGCTGGGAGGGTCATGTTTTCAGTTTTCCGAGACTTTCGTGGAATCATCCTTATAGATTTTCTTGACAAGGGTCAAACCATCACTGGCAGATACTACTGCACGGTTCTGGACAAGTTATGAGCACCTCTGGTTAAGAAACGACGCGGTATGCTCTTCAAAGTAGTTCGTCTTCTGTCTGACAATGCACCAGCTCATTCATCTCAAGTTGTAGTTGACAAAACAAAGAAATGTGGCTTTGAGACCTTACAGCATCCACCTTATTCGCCCGATCTGGCTCCAAGAGACCTTTTCTTGCTCCCGGAAATGAATCCGTGGCGAGGTCACCGAAATGACAACACAACTGACGTCAGTAATTAAGTGGGCGAGTAGTTTAAAGCGAATTCTACAGACTTCTGCAATCAAAGTATACGAAAGCGCAGGAAACGCTGGGGAAAAATGTGTAAATCTGGTTGGTCACCACGTAGGGAAGGCCTAACAGGGACATATCAACACAAACTCTCAATCACATTATTTAAAGGGCGATAAATGAAAATTTACGACACCCCATCTTATATGCTTTGGTCATGCATTTATAGAAGTAATTAAGATGATATACCAAGAGAATGAGTTGCGTATAAAACTACCAGGCAACAAAGTAACTAAATCTATATCGAGTAAGGTAGGGATGTAAACTTAGTCCAGTGTTATTTAACCTTTATATCCATGCTATTTTAGAGGAGATATCAAGTTGTGGGGCACATTCACCAGTTATTAATAATAAAGAAATACCGGGGCTACTGTTTGCAGATGACCTAGTAGTTGGGTCCATATCAAGTGGAGGGCTGAGAAGAGCAATCGAGGCAGCCAATTCTTATTGCAATAAATGGGATTTGAAAGTGAATGAAAACAAAACAAAGATAATGGTGTTCAAAAAAGGATAAAGTTTGCGTAAGGATGAGAAATGGGAGGTTAATAAAAAAGAAATAGAGGTAGTAAGGAGATTTGATTATTTGGGCACACGGTTGAGTTCAGATGGCAGTTGGAAAGAACAAAAAAGGTGTCTGTAGCAAAAGGTAAAATGGCCATGAGCGTGATAACATCATGCTACAGTAAACTGTCAGATATAAATGTCAAATTGTTGGAGAGGATTTATACAGCAATAGTAGAAAATAGAATGTTACATGGATCAGAGGTTTGGGGAGTAGATGAGGTTTAGAGAGAGGCTGATTGTGCATAGATTCTTTTGTAAATATATACTGGGACTGGAAATTAATTATACCTAATAGTGGTTAACTATAAAGCCCGGGCCTTAAAGTACTTACAGCATAGTAAGTCGCCATTAAGGTAGTTGTCTCATGTGTTTATGAGAACTCCTAGCGGTTTACCGGGAGAAACACGAGTCAGTTGGAGAATTTAATGTCATTTTGGCACGTTGGCCATAGTAGCTCAAATGGTTAGAGCGGCTGGACGGAAACCAGAAGATCCGTGGTTCAAATCCCGGCTATGGCATTGAATTTTTCATTCTGGCTCTACCCTTTCATAGTGCATCCTACACACGGCTAGTGTGAAAGAACAATTAATTTTCATTAATTGTACCTAATAGTGGTCCGAACTATAAAGCCCGGGCCTTAAAGTACTTACAGCATAGTAAGTCGCCATTAAGGTAGCTGTCTCATGTGTTTATGAGAACTCCTGGTGGTTTACCGGGAGAAGCACGAGTCAGTTGGAGAATTTAATGTCATGTTGGCACGTTGGCCATAGTAGCTCAAATGGTTAGAGCGGCTGGACGGAAACCAGAAGCTCCGTGGTTCAAATCCCGGCTATGGCATTGAATTTTTCATCCTGGCTCTACCCTTTCATACACTGGGATTACCGATAGCATCACCTAATGGGGCAGCACAATTGGAACTAGGCAGACATTCTACTAAAATTAAAATCTTGTCAAGGGCAATGAAAAAATTTATACAGAATCACAAACTTGGAAGATGGCAATATTATTAAAGAATGTTTTCATATTCAAAAGAGAAGTAACTGGGGTGAGTCTTGGACGCATAAAATGAACGACGTGTGGAAGCAGATAGGTATGGATCATTCTTGGATAAATGCAGAGTATGGGTATGGAGGCTTCTGGAAAGAAGTTAAGCTAAGATTAGAAGATATTTACTCACAAGAAATTTTCGCCAATACAAGTGAGAAAAGCTCACTGAGATTATATAGAGAAATAAAAACAACCTGGGGGAGGGAAGGATATATAGATATATGTAGTAAGTTAGGGCGAGAAGGTTTTGCTTGGGCGAGAACAGGAGTGAGAAAATTGAAAGGTATAGGTCAAGAGAGGGAGCTAGATAAATGTCCATTGTGTGGAGAAGAGAATGCAGATTTCCATTGTATATTATATTGTAGTCAAACAAAGATATGGAGAGAGCAGGCTTGGCTACGTAAATGGGACAATTCGGGGGGAAAAAGTAGTAATTTGAAAAATTCTGTCAGTAAAAGGGGAAAAGAACAGGAGAAATATAGGGAATTATTTAGGGAAAGTTAAAGAGAGATGGCTAAGAACAATTAAGAGAAAAATCTAGAGTGGGATAGGTGAAATGGCAAAATGTGTAAAAAGGAGTAGAGGGCCTCCAATACACAAAAACCTAGGGTTAGGTGTATGGGGACCGAATTATTCAATGGTGGGCAACAAGATAGGGTTTTCAGGATTTAGGAATATATGGCATTTTTTAGTATGGATTTTGTAATTGTAATCTTGATTTTGTAATTCCATTTGTTGATGTACATGGAAAGATGAGAAATAAATTACAAAAATATGCTTAGGTGAAAATATTTAAGAATATGTATTGGTAAGTGTTTCATGTAATGGCTTTTAGAATGTGAGAACTGACTTGAAAATTTCGTTTTGCAGATTTAGAAGATACTGAACATAAATAAAAGAATTTGGTACATATTTGATTTCTTCCTCTGGCTAGGAAATTTCTTTGAAGTACCAAACATGTTAGAGAACGTAATGACTTGTTATTTGTGCTTTCATTTTGTTGAATCCAACATGACAGTTTCCAACATGACATATTGGGTTATTCCGTTATCTGGTAGCTAACTAAAGGTCAAGATGATGAAAAAGTTAATGGATAACACTCCAGCTTGAGGACTGTGGCGTATCCTGTAGGGAACGACATGGAGGCTTTTTGTCAAGTTTCCATGTCCAGGATAGTGATAAATGGCACGAGACCGACTCGAGTATCGCTGCTGACGAAACTTCTTTGCCTGGGGTCTATGGAACCAGCAAAATTAATTAATCGTAGCAGTAGTCCTCTCTTGCTGCCAGCGTCCATTGCAATTAAAATGAAGCGGACTGTCTCTATCGAAGTTAACTTCGCTGCTTCCCTGGCTTATATTTATTATACATCAGCCATCATGCTTCAGCCGGATTTTGATAATGAACAGGACCTTCTATACGTGCTCTCATTGTCTGGGCGGTTTAAGCGGAATATGAACTGGGAAAAAATCGATTGTTAATTACAGTCGATTCATCATCCATCGCGCCTACGGCTTACATCTGGTGTAAGCCTTTAATGAAACAGCGGATATACTTTCTTCGGTTGAGTGAAAGCGTTGGCTTTAGACATACTCTCTCCGGAGCAACTATCAACTTTCTCTCTGTAAAAAAGTCAGGGATGAGTGATTTTAAAGAAATTGCCTCTGTTCAACATATTGGCTGACACTATTCAGGACTATCGTGGTATTTGAGAGAAATTTAATACGTGGAACCTCATTTATAATTTTTTTTCAAGGGAGACTACTAAAATAATGTATAAATGAGAAAACGTGTAACTGATTTTCTCTTCTGGCATGGAAATTCGTAATAATGTGACTTTGTGGGTTTGTGAAATGAAAAGTCCAATTGCACCGCTCAAAATTGTTCTTTATTTCCACAGAATTACAATCGGAACACTTGCCGATTAAACATTTACGTAATGCACACAATTAAAATTCACCAGTCAGTCCGTTACAGTTCCACTTTGCGTTCAAAGTTACGTACACTCTTCCAATGCACGTACAGTCTTCTCGTCCGTACACTAGCACGGCGCTCCTACGCGGCTCGCCAAGAACTGACTCAACTCACTCACTGCAGCCCTTTATATAGGAATATCGCTGTTTTCTCGAAGTCTCTCGTTTCTGTGAATCACCGCGAAGGTTCCAGACGGCAGGGGAAGGGGGAAGGTGGCCAGCGACAAGTGACACTTCCCTAATCATCCCCTCAGTTAGTGACTGAGATAAATGGGTGGGCGTGGGCCTAATGCTTCTGGTCCCTTACACAGCTGTCGTTGGTCGTGCTTTCCGATAATTGGATGACACTGCTCCCTCCTCAAAGCTGGTCGTCCCGAACAGCACCATCGTAGCGGGCTAGACGATCCAGGTGTACCATCAACATCTTCCCCCGGGGCACCTTCTGGATGCGGTAGACCACGTCATCTATCCTCTTCACCACCCGGTATGGCCCTTGCCATGGCTGCTGAAGCTCCGGGCAGCCTCCCTTGGTCCGCGTAGAACGGTACAACAAGACCAGGTCACCTTGCTAGAACCCTTTGCTGTTGGCTTGCCTGTCATATCAGGTCTTCATTCGGTCGCTCGCCTTCTGGATGTTCTGGCGAGCCATCTCGTGCATGTCGTGGAGGTGGTCCACCAGGTTCTCCACATACACGGTCACTGGCTGTTTCGCCTCCGGAGGGCATCCAAAAGCCAGGTCACAAGGGAGGTGTAACTCTCGGCCGAACATTAAGCTGGCTGGCGTCATTCCAGTTGTGTCGTGTGTAGACGAGCGGTAGGCCAGCAAGAACAGTGCCACCTTGACGTTCCAGTCTCTCTGATGGCTGGCCACGACCTTCCTCAGGTGTTCCCCTAAGACAACTCATGTCGTATCCGTTCTTAAACTTTTGGAGCCAGCCTACAGAAGCTCTTAAGTCATCCGTCATGTTGAGCTGCTTCGCAATATCTAGTGGCTTCTCTAGTAACACGATGTTAATTGAACCACGCTTTAAGACATTTTTTATAAATCGGCAAAATGTCCTGTTTGTACAAGGTTTGTTCAATAAAGAATGATCATAATTTTTATGGTCATAATTTTTCGCCCTAAAATTCAATCTTATTATATTCTTTTAGCTTAATGTGAAACAAACACGCCGTAGTAGTCTCATTGTTGGTATTCCTGAGTTCCAAATGTTAGAACCAGGCAAGTTCAGACATGGCCCGCCTCGGTAGCATGGTGGTAGCATATCTGCCTCACGTTCAAGAGGTCCCGAGTTCGAATCTCGGTCAGGGTGAGCTACCTGAATAAGGGTTTTTCGGGGATTTCACTTATCCTTAAAGACGAATGTCGTGTAACTGTAAGCTATATGGACCAGGGGCTCATTTGGGCATCATTTTACCCATTTGATTCATCGTCCAATATGACGAGTTGGAGGACGTAAATTACAAATTTAAAAAAAATTCAGACATACATGTTCTGTATCGCCTACCGCTGCAATGGAGGTAACACGCAGTTAAAGTTGATGTTAGAGGAAGATCCAGAGTTTTTTTTTCAAACGTAATTACTGCTGATGGAACTTGGCTACATCATTTTCATCCTGAGAGCTAACAGCAAAGCTCAGTGTGAAAATTTCCTTCATCACCAAAAGTGGTTGCTTCTGTTGGGAAAGTTATGGCCATCTCATTCTTTGATATTCATGAAAGGGTTTATTAGCCTGTTGTACCTGCATACACATCAGTAACTGGACAATACTACAGGGATGTCCTGAAAACATTGCAAGTCCATATCAGGCGCAAAATACCACATTTCCATGAAGCAGGCTGGATGCTGCACCACGATAATGCGCGGCTGTATATTGCCAATGTTGTTAGTGAATATCTTGCAAAAATCCATGTGAAGTGCATCCCTCACCCTCCGTATAGTCCGGATTTAGCCCCATGCCACTTTTTTTTCTATTCCCTAACTTGAAGAAACGCCTTCGTGGGTGGCATTATCCAACATCAAAAGCAGTGGTGAAGGCTGCGAAGGTGATTTTGAAGGATCTGTCAAAAATGGTTTCCAGCATGTCTTTGAAGACCGGCAGAAGCTGGGACAAGTGCTTTGCATTCAGGGGAGACTATTTTGAGAAGGGTCATAAAAATTATGAGGATGAGTAAAGGTACGTTGTCAAAAAAAAAAAATGTGATCATTATTTATTGAACAGCTCTCGAATTTTATTTAATTTTGATAGCTACATTCAGTCTTTTATATATTCCGTATACCCTCTTCACTTTTTATCGTAATACTTTAGGCCCCAAAAGCTCAGCAATATTCCTCTTCGTTTCTTTAGGACTGTTGTTAACCCCATCCAGGATTTTTTAATTTTTCACCAAGAGTTAAGGATTTTCTTGTTATGTTCCTCGTTTGTTGATATTCACACATGATTCTTCTGCTGTTTGTAGCTCTAAACTCGACTTGAAATAGATAAGTGACTGTTGGAACGATATGACGACAATGAAGGGATAAATCATAATGAAAGTACCACACTTGCAGTACTCGACTTAAAGCGGAGCAAGCTTAATAGATTGTTGGAAAGATATGACGACAATGAAACAAAAAGCAACGATGAAGACTGCAAACCTGGCAGTTCCGAAGCTATCCAAAGCAAGTATACAACCGTACGCTTTTTTTTTTAAAAAGCCTATAAATGCATATATTTTGTGTATGGAGATAACAAGTGACGCATTACCGGAAAACGTATAATTGAGCAAACTTTTAACGGAGAACGACTGCTCCCTAAAAATTGTGCGTATATATGCGAAAAATATAGAAGTGAATAACCTATATAACAGTTTCAACTGAATCATAAACTGAGCATTACAAGCGCAAACGTGATAAAATGTAATTCCATAACTTTTTAACTATATATATATATATATATATATATATATATATATATATATATATATATATATATATATATATATATATATAAGATATTCATTTTGGAACGACAACGCTTTAATATATCTCGTATTACTTTTGCAAATCAGTTAAATTCATATGTCCATATAAAATATAACCGAGGGAACCAAAACCATACGGACCACCTGTGCGGTATTTAGCCTCTTCTCGCCATCGGCGCTGGTTGCCGTCTGCCGCTAACATAGGAAATAACGGAGGAAACAGTGCAACATTTTTAAAACTACTTTTAAGGACTTTATTCACCAATGTTACTAAAGGAGATGCAGAAACGATTCCTACGCCTTTGGATCTTTTGGATGTTCTTAAATAATATTTATTTAAAAATATTCCCGAAAAGAATTCAATCTTATATATAAGAGGGTGGGTCAAAAAGTAATGCCTCCTATTTTTTCCCTTAAATAAGTAAGTTATGTGAAAACTTTATATTGGGCGTAATTCCTCAAAACTTATTCTCCAATCCCCTGCAGTAGTAACTTCCTAAGTCAACAGGTGGCAGCACCGCATCCTCTTGAAAAATGGCTGACATCGACATTAGTATTAGACAGCGTTCTGTGATTGAATTTTTGACTGCGGAAGGTGAAACGCCAATTCGCATTCACGAAAGGCTAAAAAATGTGTATAGTGATGCAACGGTGGATGTCAGCACTGTTAGACGATGGCTTCGTCGCTGTAACGAAGCTGAAGGGCAAACACCATTGGCAGAGGAACAGCGAAGCGGCAGTGACTCCATGCAACATTCAGCGAGTCAATGACATTATTCGTGGTGATCACCGGGTAACAACAGGTGAATTGTCGCATTACCTCCCTCAGTAAAGGCAGTGTGATGACAATTATTCAACAACTGTGTTACTCAAAAGTTAGTTCACGACGGGTAGCAAGAATGTTAACCGCCCAAAACAAGAAACAAGGAAAACAATAGCCTCCGAACACTTGCAGCGCTTGAGATTGGAGGGAGAGGAGTTTCTGGAAAAAAAATGTTACGGGAGACGAAACGTGGGCTAATTTTTTTGAACCTGAATCAGAGGCAGTCAATAGTATGGCATCACACAACGTCACCGAAGATAAAAAAAAAAAAAATATATTCAAAAATTCGCGGTCGGCAGGGAAAATTATTAGCGACAGTGTTTTGGGATGCAGCGGGTGTACTTATGATTGTTTTTTGGAGCATGGATGCTCAATAAATTCTGTCCAATACGTCAGAACTCTCAAAAAGTTGGAGGGAGGGGTGAGGGGGAGGGGAAGCGGGGAGGGGGAGATGGAGGGGGAGATTGCGAGGGAGAGGGAGAGAGTGTGAGAGGTCGAGGGCGAGTGGGAGGGAGAGTGAGGGAGGCGGAGAGTGGGGGAGGGAGAGAGGGGAGTGAAAGGGGAATGCAGAGATGGAAAGGGGTTAGGGGAGTGGGACGGTTATGGAGGCAGAGGGGCGAGGGAGAGGGTGAGGTTGGGAGGGGAGAGGTGGAGATGGGGGAGGGGGAGAGCGGGACAGGTACGCCATTCCTTGTTCGGTCTCTTCGTTTCCGGTTGTTGGAGGTGAAGCCGGGTTTCGTCCCCAGTAACAATTCTTGCAAGGAAGCCGTCACCTTCCGTTCAAAGCGCCGAAGAAGTTCTTCTCAAGCATCAAGACGCCGTTCTCTCATTTTAGAAGTCAGTTGCTTCGTTTTACCTCCTCCAACATTTAGTCATATCGGACGGTGGATGAAATGGGTGAAATGATGCTCAATGCGTCCGGGGTCAATGGAGCTGAGAGTTACCTGACATTCGTCTTTCCTAATAAGGGAAAACCCTGGACAAACCTTATGCAGGTAACTTGCCCTGACCGAGATTGGAACTCGGGACCTCTTGAACGTGAGGCAGACACGCTACCATCTGTCAGCTGCCATGGCACACATCTTGCAGACACTTGGTGAAACTGGGGCACATCTAGCATTATGCGGTGTGCTGACACATAAAGCTTGCTGCAGTGTTATTCAGTGTCACTCGGTGGTTTTCCTTCACTATGGCTTCAACTGCTACAATGTTCTGTGGAGTCACAACTCGTTTAGCCTGACCTGGACGTGAAGCATCTTCCTCTGAAATCACACCATTTGTTAACTTCCTACTCCATTTGTAGACTTGATGCATCACCGTATTGAACCTTCATTTGTCGATGAATTTCAATAGGTTTCACATCTTTGCTACAAAAACCGATAACAGAGCGCTGTTTTCCCTGGTGCAAGTCGCAAATGGGGCGGCCATTTATATAGTGATACTGCGACGGTATGTATGCATCTGCACTGTGCTGCCACCTACAGGACATTCTGCACGCTGTTTGTAGTACGTTTACCAACTTACAGGATAATGACGTGAAATTTCGATTTCTTGTTACAGATTTAAGGTTTTGATTTGATACACCGTTGATACCGAAATTAAGGTTTGCCATAAGTAAAGAACCATGATGGATGTCAAAGGAATGTTGGTTCTTTGTTAGAATACGTGCAAGGCCAGTTAAGTCGAATTGCATTTTGGGGGAAAGTTGTTATAACAAAAGCAATGTAAGAGTTCTCGGACCCGCCCCGTGGGAATAAGATTTCAGGATCTCCTACATTCGCATGGCCTCCGAATGCCTCACGTGGAGAGGTCGTCCATCTGCCCCTATCCTACATGGCAGCTCAATCGTGCGCGGTTCGATCTCGCTCTTTCAAACAACTCTAGACTCGCTACTCCACATTCGGTGTTCCAACAACTTTTTGCCGAATTACTGGGCCGTTAACCTAAATATGTTCCGGTCTTTACGGACGGTTCTCAGCTAGGTAGCAGAACGGGTTGCGCGTTTTTCATTAACGGTGAGGCTCATAAATTTCGACTTCTGCACTCCACTTCGGTCTTCTCAGCAGAGCTGTATGCCATCTTTTATTTGCTCCTTTTTATTTGCAAGTTAGCTCCTGGCTCTTTTATCGTCTGCACTGACTGCCTAAGTGCGCTTCAGGCCTTGCAACAGCACACTGCCACTCACACACTGGTTTTAAAAATACAGACCCAGATCTCGCAAATGCTCGGTCGGGGATACAATTTTGTTTTTACTTGGACCCCAGGCCATGTGGGGATTTCCGGGAACGAGGAGGCGGACGCGGCTGCTAAGTCCGCTTGCCGTTTGCCCCGGAGTTTAACAACTACGGTGCCGTACCAGGATGTGCAACGTTTTTCCGTCGCCAGCTCCTATCTGCTTGGCAGCAATCCTGGACAGCTTTGGAGGGCACACAACTCCGGGCGATAAAGGAGAGCGTACAACCCTGGCTAAATTCCTGCAGGTATAACCGGCGAGCCGAGGTGATACTCACCCGGCTGAGAATTGGGCACACACGTGCGACTCATGGCCATTTGTTAAGAGGGGAACCGGCCCCTGTGTGTGCTCCGTGTGCAGTACCTCTCACCGTGCGGCATGTATTGCTGGATTGCCCGCAATACACCCGCGTTCGCCAGTCTCTGGGCCTAAGAGCTAACTTGCACGGTATTTTAGGGAACGACCCTGTGGCCGTGGATAAGGTTCTGCGGTTTGTTTTTAAAATAGGTTTTAACAAACAAGTCTAACTTGCATGTTATATTTATTAATTTTAGAGATTTTAAAGTATAGGTTTTAGATGGTTTTTATGTCCTTTTAACAGTTGAGTGGTTTTATTACTTTTTACCTTTTTAGCTATTTTTTTATTATATAGCTTTTAGGTTTTAGTGTTGACTTGGGGCCCAAATGACCTTGTTGTCGACGGGCCCTTAAATACCACACAATCACTCACTCACGCAATATAAGAAACAGTATCCTTAGCAGTTTTCTAAAGGCGCTCACTTGACTTGTTGAATAGGGTATTCTTTGGAACATTCATAATGGCGAAAAAACAGCCATAAAGGGATCTTTGGTTGAAAAGGAGTTTTCAGAAAGTGAAAGTGATACACCCACGCGCATCTGTGGTCATTCAAACAGTCTTCGGCGTGGAGCCGATTAGAATAGTCTGAGGCGTGAGGGCGATTAGGGCAGTCTTCTTGTTCTGTCTTGGATATTTGTCGGTTCATTAATACGTGAGGAACGAATAAAGTTTATCGAGTAATAAACATTCTGCAGTCAGTAACTCTAAACAGGAATATTGGTAACCCTTGGTCGGCAACTTCAGTTTCGATGTTCTAAAAAAAGAAGCAGTGAGTACATCAGTTGGAAACGGGCATTCCAGTGTCATTAAATATCCTTCTCACACATCCACGGCATACCCTGAGCTAAACAGAAGTGCTTCAAACTGTATTGTCAATTGGAACATTGTTCGCCACATATATTGTTGCATCGAATTGGCGTCCCAACGTGGAATTGTGTGCCACCCATAAACATTATTGCTTCACCGTAGTATTTGAAAATATATAAATCACAATGGAAGCTTTTCAGGGTAATCATTTAGATTTTCAACCTGTTCTTGTGTTGAAATCAGGTATTACTAATGATACAAGTTTGGCTTGAGATAGATATAAAGAAAGGGCCGATGAGGAGTAAGAACGGTAATAACATGACTCGCACAATATTAATTTGGTACTGTGGCATGGAAACTAATGGGAAGATCTGGCAAATTTTGCTGGCACAATCCCCGGACTTAACCAAGAAATCCTGGGAAAGTTTAGAAGCAATCAACCGTGCGATAATTACATTACTAAGCGGAACTTGATTGCGTTTTAAGCTTCCATTTGAAGTGTAATTTCTGCGTCATTTCGAAATGAAAAACGAATCCTAAAAGGGCTGTCCATCCAAT
Organism: Mantis religiosa; assembly: GCA_030765055.1. Classification (NCBI taxonomy): domain Eukaryota; kingdom Metazoa; phylum Arthropoda; class Insecta; order Mantodea; family Mantidae; genus Mantis; species Mantis religiosa. Next base: position 30,969,347 of record CM060957.1, read on the forward strand.
TTCATCTGACGGCATGTTCTCAATAGATCACAACTTGGCTTTCATTCAGATCTATCTAGGTAGACCTGAGCAAATTAACATTCAAATAACACAGCGCTACTTGGGCTTAATTAAAACCTAGGAGAGTCAACGCGGAAATCATGCAAATGAATTTGAAATTACATTTTCCTGCCACAATCGAATGGAGAATGCAGTGTGGCACTACAGTGGAATGTCTGGTTGTACATGAAGTGATATCAACGCTCTCTGCTACCAGCAAATTACATTCCGCACTGAAGCGGGAAAAAGTGATAAAAACCTCCGCACCCAAATCATTCGTGAAGTGTTAAGTCAATGTGACCTGTGTAACATTTATAAGAATGCCTAATACTGCTACAGCGGTGTGATCGGTTATTCAGTAACGTGCAAAGCCCTCTTTCAGAAGGTTACGGGTTCAATTCCATGAACCAGACATTGACTTGCTATTTATTGTCTCGCTGGTACACATATTGTCGCCAGGTCATTGTTGATTGGAGCAAGATCAAAGAGACGGCAGTGCAGTGCGGAGACAAAAGCTTGCCGAAATGGTGGGCGGGAGCAGACGGATTTCCGAAGAGTTCGCCTTTGTTCTAGCCGGCCTCGATTTTTTGAGAAATTTCTGGAATGTTAGAAAAGCTATAAAAAGGCAGCCTGCCTGACAAAGAGAGTCAGTCGGTCTGTGATTGAACGCGTGCGGGTAAGCGGCTGTGTTCTGTTGAGCTTGTATGTTGTATTATGTATGTGTACGAAGCGTATTTCTACGGAAATAAGGTACAGTTTTTTGTGTTTGTACCTTGGACTTTTGATTTCACGAACCCACAAAGTTACACTTTGCGTTGCTCACTAAATATTAAATCCATTTACTACACTCGGAGCCCACTTTTCGCATGATTTCGGCACTCTACATTTTTATGGGTGTTTTGGTGCTGATGGGATGATGGTGTTCTCGAAGTCTGTGGCGATCATGTAGAACGGGATTATTCTTATCTGATATCCCACGCTGTGGCGTGACTGGTGTTCTGGTTTGTATTCAGCCTCCCGGAAAGACGAGTGAGTGAGTGTGTGGTGTTTTAGGGCCCGTCGACAACAAGCTCATTTGGGCCCGATGGAAAGACGATGCAGAAGTCACAAGCTACTACACCTTACTGATCTGAATCATTGGTTCAGATCTGACAGTCATGTCTATCGATGTACGAGGCATGTTTTTTTTTTTTTTTTGTTTTTTTTTTTTAAGTCAGTACCGTTTTGGAATTAAAGAAAGACGTGCATAGATATCACAATAATTTTATTTTTACATGAAAGCCTATACCTTAATCTACTTTTCTACATAATTTCCGTGCATATTGAGGAACTTGTCATAACGTTGCACCAGTTTGTGAATACCCTCCTCATAAAATTCTGCCGCCTGACGTCTTAGCCACTGTATCGCAACTGTTTTGACTTCGTTATCGTCTTGAAGACGCTGACCGTCCCGATGTTTCTTCAAGTGCAGGAACAAATGGTAGGCAGATCAGATCAGGGCTGTATGGAGGATGATCTAGAGTTTCCCATTGAACTGATTTGATGAGATCTTTAATCCGGTTAGCCAAATGTGGACGGGTATTGTCATGCCGCAAAACGATACCCTTACTCAACTTGCCACCCCTCTTGTTCTGGATTGCACGGCGCGGGTTGTTCAATGCCTCACAATAAGATGCTGAATTGATTGTCTCATTACGAGGCAGAAACTGCACTAGCAATACTCCTTTTCTGTCCCATAAAACTGTGCACATGATTTTCCTGGCAGAAATTGTTTGCTGAAACTTCACTTTTTGTGGGTGATGATGAATGTCGCCATTCCATGGATTGTTGTTTCGATTCTGGTGCGACGTAGGCCACCCATGTTTCGTCAACAGTAACAATTTGGTCTAGTCAATCTTCAACTTCATTGTGGTGCCGCTCAAGGAAAGGCAACGCACTGCCTAAACGTTGAGTTTTGTGCAAATCCGTCAACATTTTCGGAACCCAAAGTGAACACAACTTCCAGTACTTCAAGTTCACGGTCACAAAGTGAAACAAAACACTACGGAAATATTGAGGAAAATAGTCGGACAATGATGAAATTGTAAAGGGTCTGCTTTCTCTCACCTTTTCGTCCACTTTCTGCACCAAATCTTCAGTAACGACCGAAGAACACCCACTCCGTTCTTCATCATGCACATTTGTGCGGCCATCTTTAAATGCTCTCACCCATTTCCTTACCATTCCATCACTCATAATGTTTTGTCCATAAATTTCACAGATCTCACGATGAATATCGATCGGTTTTACGCCTTTAGCACTAAGAAATCGTATAACAGCCCGTACTTCACAATCGGCGGGACTCACGATTGTCGGAGGCATCTTAAACACTCAGTAACCAACGTATACAATGAAGAATCAGACTGTAATGGCGTCAGTGCGTACACAAGAGATGTGGGTAACCAGCGCACATGCGCGAGACGCCGATCGTAGCGCTGCGGCGGCGGAATCGCAAAATGGTACTGACTTAAAAAACATGCCTCGTATATAAAAAGTCTCAGGATCCTCTTTAATCTGAGGTATGAGAACTTTTATTTTCAGACGTGATCGCGAGTAAAAGGATAAATTTTCTAAATAAACGTCGATAACGATAAATTCTTTTAACTTTAGAAATAGCAAGATGTTTAACATAATTGGTATTATTTATACAATTTTTCGTATAAAACGTGAACATAATATTGTATGCATTGATTATAATTAACAGAAAACTGATATTGACTGTTTTTACAAGGTTTCGTCGCGACAATGAATTTTGGTCTGTCTACCATAACCATTCTTCTATCAAAAGACACTTTCTTTCCTAGCTGTTCTCCCAAAATTAATGATTTCTCCTTCTCTCGTTGCCATTACTACCAATCAAACTTAATTTTAGTGGTCCACGTCACATTACATAATGTCGTTTTTAAAACTACCAATGAAGAAACATTCACATATGAGTTACATGTTGCGTTATCTCATGACCTATTGAATTTTAAGTTTCCTTTTTTTTATTAATTTTAACCTGTGCATATAAATTCTTAAATCGTTAAACATACTTAAATAATTTGACAATTCTTGGCACCTATACCAAAACAATCGTTACACGATTTTTATATTCCACATTATTCCTTTGCTCCTAAACTTGGAATTAACCACATTTTTAGATTTAATGTTGGAGTTCCAGACACACTACAGTAACCCAATGGAGTCATACACGGGCCTAGATGCATAATCCGTTGAATAATATTTTCCAGCCACAAAGATGAAATGGTTCCATACGACTCTTTTAATACTCACTAACTCACTCACTCACTCACTCACTCACCCACCCACCCACCCACCCACCCACTCACTCTTGAGAGTTGGTGCTGTGCTATAGTGTGTCGGACTGATTTAAATGAAGTTAAAGACTGAATACAAACTTTACCTCACTGAAAACCACCCAGATTTAGAAGCTAAACTGTTCTCATTGCCTGTATCGAGATGCTACTGTAGCTGGTTTAATTCCATAGCCAGCTAGTTAATGCAATTGTCTGTTTATTTTCTAAAAAAAAAGAAACATTCAGTTCCTGTGCAAAATTTGTTAAATGGTCATTTTTGTGATGCCAAGTGCGGCAGTGTTATAAAGGTATTGTTACTGAAAATTGCATATTGATAACAGATCGAATATTGTAATTTCTATGAAAATAAAAACCTGTGTCTCACTATTTTACAGTGTGGTCACCTTGGAAACAAAGTAAGTGCACTTGTAGATCATCCCGTGGATTCCAGTGTTATAGAAGCAGTAGAAGAGAGTCTAAAAGTTTGCTGCCCTATGATTTTGTCTAAATTGAACACCATTATGGCAAAAGAAACTTCTGAATGATCAGTTGAAGTTAGTTATAGTGTATAACTGAGTTTTCTTAGCAGAGAACTCGCTAATGATCACACTTTTGAAATTATGCATTCATTTTAACATTAATAAACCATTTACTATTAAATTTGTATTATTTTATAAAGGTATTTAACCCCTGAATAAACCGGTGTTAAAATATATGTGTACTAGAAGAAGGGGTACGTCTCGTGCACTCCTTTGCACCATTTGCTTAATAGCATGGTTCGCGAGAAGAACTTGGTTTGTTTATTTTCGTTTCTTAAATTTACGTCCTCCAACGTTGAGTTATATTGGACGTTGCATGGATTGGGTAAAATGATGCTCAAGCTAGCCCAGGGTCCATGGAGCTTAGTTACCTGACATTCATCTTTCAGGATAAGGAAAAACCTCTCGAACTCCGGACGTCTTGAACGTGAGGCAGACATGCTACCATCTATGCTAACGAGGCTGGCAAGAAGTGAGAATGGTGGGTCAGATGCATTCAATAGAATTCTTGCGGCCCTGGGCTGGATTCCTGATAACTTTGACATTTGGTCTTTTTTTCTCCCTTTGTTACATATTTTACTGCGACTTCCTTTACTTCAATTTAATTTTCACCCCATCTTCAATCTCGTCTCTCAGGGTCGCCCTTGGGGCGCCGTTTTGGTGGCTGCTCTCGCAGAGGAGACGATTGTCGAGACCCAGGACCCATGGTTTTGGACCTTGCCATTTGGAAGAACTTTATCGTCCATGGTTTAAGCACCCACTATGGTAACTTGCACTTTTTGAGTCTGGTTCGGGCCACACCCGTTGGGCATAGTTGACGTACTAGGTTCAATGCGAAATTGTCTTCCCTTTCCGCTTATTTGAAGAGCGGTTTTCTCCGCTGCGTGTAGAGAGTGAGTTGTGACTGTACCCAGCGGAAAATCATAGAAACAAAAGGGAGCAAAAAAAAGCCCAATGAACTGATGATAGCTGTATAAGGGTAAAAAGAAAGGAGAAACATAAAATACGGACGGGGTGGGAAAGCAGGGTACTGTTATCGAGTGGTGTACTGAATGGAAAGAAAGCGGGTCACGGGACGGGTCGATTGTTCCAATTAGTTGTCAGAGATATTAGTTGGGCAGAGGGATGTTAGGCCATTTATTTCAGCCGCACACTGATGGAACGAGGGACTACTAAAAAGTCGTCACAAATGTTTAAACAGGATGTTTACACAAAGGATTGGTTTACTGCGCATGCTCCAGGCTGGTTCATATGCATACGTAATCTTCCGGCCTTGCACGTATTACAGAAACTGCGGAGAGCAAAATGATACAAGGGTAAACATTGGGAGGTCCGCGGACCCTTTAGCCTTAAAGTGTTTGCTGAAAAAACTCATGGGATATAGAAGCTGGACATTTTTATTATCTCCTTACACTTCGGCCTTTTGGCATTTACTCAGCCATCGGTGTTGACATACACCTATGTATTTGCATGTCATTATCGCATGGCCGCGTGTTATCCTTTTTTCCGTCCAGTTTTCCTTGTCCACCTTTTGTCCATTTAGAATTCAGTACTGTATTAGCAGCTGTATTTACATGACTTTCTACATTCAGAATGCATAAAATACACTTACAAAACTATTCTTCTGTAAGTTTATGGTTAATCGAAATAAATTTGCATTTGATGTAAGAAAAACGGTGTTTAAAGGGATAATCATTTTTAAGGGGAGCAGGAACGGCAATCTGGCATAAAATTTCACCCTAAAATTGGCAAAATACTATTCCCTGATATTTTTAGAAGGGAATGACTATTTATTTTCCTGTCCCATAGTTTTAAAAGTTCTTAATATATTTTGAAAAGGCTGCACAATCTGCCCCGCCCCGAATTAGCCATTTGTAACTTTTTTATAATTTTTTATTGATCGATCAGCAGTACAATGGTTTTCAGATCAGAGTGAAAAGAAGGCAACAGTACAACAAGAACAATAACACTCAGGGGTAGGTTAACAGGCCGCCCCGTAACTGCATTAAGTTAGAACTCCAATAATGCCCTCTGAGAAATAATGTCAATATTGAAGATGTAAGACAGATATCAAGCACTAGAGTCACTCGAATCAGATGTATCACTTAGAAGCAGGTCCTGTGGTAGTCTCCTCTTCAAGCGTAAGGGCTGGCGCGTGCGGACGCCGATGTTATAATGCACAGCTCCTGGAACTTCTTGCAGTGTGGAAAAGAAACGACGAGCGATCCTGCGAATGTAGTCGTGAAGAGGTAGCAGTCCTAGCTCGCGATGGAGCTGCTGATTATGGATGAACCATGGAGCTTTGGTAGCGATGCGCATGAAGCGATTCTGTATGACCTGAAGACGACACAGATGACTTGTGTGTGCGGGCCCCCACACATGGCAGGCATAAGTAATAAGCGGACGAATGAGTGATTTGTAGAGTAACAATGAAGACTGTAGGCCGAGGCTGGAACGGCGATGCAATTGAGGTGAGACTTTTGAAAGTCGCCCGGAGGCCAGTGATATAAGACGATCGATATGAGCACGCCAGATCAGTCGAGAGTTCAAAAGCACTCCAAGGTGTTTAACGGGAGTTATAGTGGGGAGCCAAGGGACATTGTTCCTGTAGAGACACAACGGAGTAAGCGGAGTATATCGGCGCAGAGAGAAGATTTCATTTGTAACTGTTCTCTCCTTGGTTGTAATCTTACTGAAGCTATATTCCAGAGCCTACCCTTATTAGGAAAGGAAGTCCTTGTTGCGTAGAAAATGAAGTTTGCTACAGTGAAGCAATAAATGGTAAACAAATAAAAATATTTGGCACTAAGGCTTCAGTTATCTTAAGAAATTATTGTTGATACTTCTTTTCAAATGGAAACCGATTTCGTAAATAAATCGCTTACGTTCTCAGTCCACAGATAAACTCCGTTGTCAAGGATACCGGTTACCATGCCTTTCATATGTTTTTGTAGTATTACAAACATATGAAATCGAAGCAAATCTAAAAATAGAATCACCGAGATTGCCAGTGAGTCGTAAATGGAGAGTGTAATTGGAACTGAATCATGTGCCTGATCTGTATTTTGATAGTGTATTTTGTTTGTGGACGGCGACCTTGGAAGATTGGAATTGTGTATGTGACGTAATTTTGCTGCTGAAATGGTTGACCAAAGTGTTTTTCTATGTAAATAAAGAACATTTTGAATTTCTGAAAATTGGGCTTTTAATTTCTACGAACCCCTAAAGCCACAATATTTATTACATAGTTTCATGCATGACATTTCGTGCGCCACCCTGTAGTTTTATTTTTCTAACAATCTGCTTGAGAGATCAGATGACTGAATTTCAAATGAAATACTGTGAGTTTTTGTGGGAAAACACAATGCGTCTCTACCTACCATGCAAGTAGTAAAGAATGTAAATTTGTTATTCGTCAATATTTTTGTTAAACATTGATTTACGTGAACATTTGTGTATCTGTGCACGTAATTTAAAGTAAATGAACCTTCAAATTCCTGGAAATGCCTTCTGCTGCGCAGGAAGTAGCAATTGGGAAGCTCATTATGGTTGCAACTCCTAAGAGCTTTGTGCAGTTGCTGCGCTCCTGTAACGACGTACTTGCGTGTCATCAGCACTATCAATGTCTTCTTTACACATTTAAATCATACACCATTGTTCCACATGTCTAGGTATGCTACACACTTTTAGTTTATAGCACCTGTGTGACTATGTACTTCCTCCTGACTTCTCCATGCAGCTCTGTTCTAAGCTTGTGTTGCTTACTGTATTCCTGCTATGTTTCTGAAGGTATCCGTCCATCTCAACTTTCGTCTCCCTGCCATTCGACGTCCTATTCTGTGTCCCACATTGTCATTTGTTCCGTCTGTTGAAGGTACAAAATTCTGTCGAAATGCCCCCCTCATCTCCATTATAGCTGTTGCGCCCGTGACCCCACGTCGGTCATGTCTGTCTGCCTCCTGACTGTTAAAAATATACAAACGAATAAGAGTGCATTCACACGAACTTTTCTGTACGCTCTTCTTTTCATACTAAGCCTCCTGCATCTATATTTCTTGTTAATCTAGATACAGTTGTTCAATGCACAGAATTTCCTTGAACCAAATTTTATTTATGCTGATACTTGGGATGGAAACACATTTAAGTCCAATTGTAAAACTATTGATACTACATTTGTTTCTCAGGAAGTGAACTTGACTCGCTGAAACTCATCACATTTTTCACATCTTGTAACTTGTCGAGAAACTTTCTGCATAAATCCTTTCATGGAAAGCACCAAAAATGACATTCCCAGATCACTAGTAGACAAAAAAGTGAACTTAGCAAATAAGAAGAAACTACTAAAGGAAACCACAACCCTCTCAGCTACAGAAACTAAAATGATATTAAAAACGAATTCACTTAGCATCCATGGGCCTTTGATAAATTCAAAAAGGTCTTCAAGAAACAAAACATTCAACTAGCTCCAGTGAACCATTACTCCTTAAAAAACCTAATTTGCTCAAACATCAAAGATGCCATTCCATCTAACAAAAAATCTGGTATATATCAAATTGAATGCTGTGACTGTAGTCAAATTTATATTGGAAAAACCAAAAGAAATTTAGAAACAAGAGCAAAGGAACACTTTAGGAACATAAAATACAAACAATTAGCAAAATCAGCAGTTGCCAAGGAATTTTTGGGAAAAAAACCACAACATAAATCCAGAACAAAAATTACTAAAACACACAACAGGAAAACAAGAACTGTTCACATGGGAACAAATCTTTATTTCAAAAAAATAGGAACAAAGTATTCAATTTCGACATCCCCCAGAAAGATTTGTTCAGCTAGTTCCTCGAACCGCCACCAGCGGAGACCGATGACAAAATTATTGCCAGCTACACCAACGAGAACCAGTCGATGTCCGGCTGAAGATAGCGGGAAGGCCTCTGAAACTAGTTCCGGGAAAATTTAAAAGTGTTGTTTAGTGTCATTAATCGACTCCCAATTAATTTAACTTTCTACACATTAAGAATGCAGTTGACTGCGGTTTCAAGACGAGCTCACTACATCGGAAATAAATATAATCAATTTGTCATCGCTTTTATCATTACTTCTGCTAAGGAGCAACCAATTTATTCATAAGGTGACGGAGAGGGAAGTTACAATGGAAGAAAAAAGGTTAGGATATGTGCATATCTCCAGGGAACATGTTCGACAAGCTGATAGCCACCAAGGCATGTGAGAGAGAATCTTTGCGTGAGTGAAAGCCTGTCTTCATGCTACACTGAGTATATTCTGTTTACGTCAGTCATGCTCACTGACAACCTGTTTGTTACTGATTCAAACACACACACACACACACACACACACACACACACACACACACACACACACACACACACACACACACACACACACACACACAAACACACACACAAACACACACACACACTGAAATGATTGTTGTAGGTTTGGGCTGTATGATACACTTTCACTTGTCATTTCACTAAGGCGAAATTCCAAGTTCGGAATCCTTTATTCATGAAACAAGATATCGCACTGAATTGAGTATAGGCTATAAATGGACGCGTTCTATGTTCGCTGTCATGGCATTATGGAATACATTTATATTTTTTTTTCTGAATTACACTATCCTTAGATCAAAGCTTACCATTTATATTGTGACTTTGTGGGTTCATGAAATTAAAAGTCCAATTGCACAAACTCAAAATGTTATTTATTTCCACCGAATTACAGTCGGAACACTTGCCGATTACACAGAATTACGTAATGCACACAATTATAATTCACCAGTTCGTCTGTCACAGGTCCACTGCACGCTCACGGTTACGTACAACTCCTCTGACGCACGTTCAGTCTTCCGGTCTGTTAACTCATTCGGCGCTCCTCACGGCTGCTCGCCAACAACTGAACTCACTAGCCAAGAGCCAAGAGCAGGTGCGGGTTGCCCGGGTTCTCCCGGGCGGAGGGTTACGCGCCACGGTACCTATCCGCTGAGCGGATTTACCCGTGCGGTAAAATAGAACTATGTTGTTCGCAAGCTTGCGTGTCGTTGTGTTAGACGGCGCAGTGGGCCTCTGCAGATGCTTCTGGTGCCGGGGTATTCCCCTCGGGGAACAGTGCCCGTTCCACCCTGCTTTGGCGGTCGCTAGCGAGCCGACAAGCCTGGTGGAACCAGTAGCGAGAGGCCAGATGGTAATTAGGTTACAGATGTTGGTTTTTCCAGGTCGTACGCGCGCCCAGGGCACGACTGCAGGTGTTAATCTGCCAGCCGGGGCGAGGGCGCGTTTTGACCTGGTGGTGAATGTTAGGGGTAGGAGGAGAGGCAGAACCTACCACCCAAGGGCGTCCTTGGGTAGGCGATAGCTTCTCCGTCTCCTGGGGAGACGGTGGTCATATTGACCGAGTGTGTTTACCAGCTGGTTTGGGTGGGGGGTGATCTTGGCATACAACGTACGTGTACGTTCGCGATCGACGTCTACGACGTATGGTATGCCAGACTGGGTGTGCAGGAAGTGGGATGGGAACCTGCGGTCGGTACCGTAGATCATCCTTAAGGCCCTGTTCTGCACGGCTTGCAGCCTGCGGAGGGTGGTATGAACCACCGAACCCCAGACCTCGCATCCGTACAGGATCAGAGGCGGGACGATCGCACGGTATGTCCGCAGTTTGAGACGGATGGGCATTGTGGATCTGAAGATCGGGTAGAGTTGCCTGAGTGCAGCGTGGCCGAGGCCTGCCTTCGCCCTGACGTGCGGAGTGAAAGTGAGGCCGCGGTCCAGTTGGATTCCCAGGTATTGAACTCACTCGCCACTGCAGCCCCGTTTTATAGGAATATCGCTGTTTCTGGAAGTCTCGCGGTTCAGTGAATCATCACAAAGTTTCAAGACGTCAGGGGGAGGGGAAAGAGACGGCACAGTGGCCTGCGATTGCTTCAGTTAGCGACACGAAACAAATGAGTAGGCGTGATCTGAATGCTTCCCGTCTGGCCCTACCCTGTTGCTAGCTGGCCGTGCCTTCCGTTTTTTTTTTTCGAGTGAAGGAAAAATCCATTTATGGATTACCACTGTGTTGGAGGGCACAGTGGGGTATGTGGGCTTCACCTCAAGGGTACTACTCCACCGGATTGGGAAGGAGAAATGTGCTGCGGTACCGCCTCAAGCACCCGCGCATTCCAGGAGATGATCATAGCCGTCTCGCAGTGCGATTCAGCAGAGGGTGGTTTCTGATGCAGGGATACAGACTTGACATGAAGCCCAGCCTGATCCACTGCCTATTGTGGGTGGTATTTGGTAGGATTTCTGGTGTTATTTGTTGGGAAGTTTAGGGTAATTTATCACGCCGTAACGCCACGTCTTAAGTTTAGGTGTTTCATTGTCACTGTAAGTAATACTTGCAAACTTGTCAGTTGTGGTCTATTATACTTATTGCTATCTTGCTAAACCTAAATATAACTCTAGTTTGCATTATCGGCATTTGCCTTTAATGGTCAGTTGTAATTATCTGCGTCAGCATCGTTAGGTGTGTGAAAATACCTTCTCATATTCCATGTGTCTGCTTGGTCGATATTTTGGAGTGCACACTCGGCGGGCGGCCTACCTATCAATTGTAGGTGCGAGCCTGTGCCACTCACGGGGGACCCTCTTTCCCCGGGGCCGCCTTGGCCAATGATTGGCGCCAGGACTTGAGGGCTGTGGAAGCTGTGCGTGCATGTGTGTGTGTATGTTGGTGTACGTGTATGGGAGTGTGTTTTATCTCCGGTCAGCGATGTAAAGCATCTGGAACGTTCACAAGGTTTTCTAGATATTGTTGTACGTCTAACTTTGGCTCCCCGAGATTAATTTTTCTTTCAAAAATAGACAGTGGCCTTGCGTGTTTATCATGTGCTGTGTCATATTCCCCTAGTGCCCGTATTAGTTGATTGTGGTTTAGGTTCTTTTTCTCGAATAGGTTGAAGCTGAGCCTTTTGATGAATTGCTCGATGGAATGCGTTTTTAACTCCTCGTGGAGTTGGTATGCCGGTGCGAGTGATGGTAGCCTGGTAATAATCCGAAGTATTCTATTTTGCATTGTTTGCAATCTTTTAATGTGCGTTTTGGCTGCATGTCCCTATGCGGGGGCAGCGTACGTTAGGATGGGTCTAATAAGTGTTTTATATAGTGTTTTTTCCCATCTCTAGTTTTAGTGAGCTGTTTGTATTAATAATTGGGTATAGCTTATTTAATTAGGCATTTGCTTTAGCTCTTATTGTATTTATATGTTGTTTCCACGTAAGGCCCTGATCCATTGTCACACCTAAGTAGGTGATTGAGTCCTTCCATTCGACTTCCTCGTTCCGGAATGTTAGTGGCACTAGCACATGTTTATTGTGTCTGTGCTTGTTTCTTTTGGTAAATATTATTGCTTGACTTTTCCGTGCGTTAACCTTTATGCGCCATTTGGTGAGCCATGGCTCTAGGTTGGTCAAAGTAGTACGTAGCCTAAGGGCTATTATCGCTGACTTCCAATAATTAGGTGACACTATACTAGGTGAGTGATCCGCTCCTTATTCTTGTGGAAGGTAGGCCACCCATAAAACGGCATGTGCGCTTAATAAACTGTATTGCTTGGCGTTCTTAGGGAGAGGAATGCGAAAAATTCAGAGGAATAGCGGCTTAATAACAAAACGTACTGTCGCTAAAGTACTCCTCAAAAACATATGACTCCTTTAATGAGAGCAAATTCCAGTTTCCAGCCGATTTTCTAAATTCTTTATTAGAGTACACATGGCAAAGTAATTCAGCAAACGCCTCGGAAAAAATGAACTTTTCATATGAGGAAACTAACAACGTCAGCTAAAAAAATGACGGATTCTTGTACGGTTGGCTGCCCAAAATTAGGAAAAATTATACCCGCCTCATCCACCATGGACGCGTACAGTTAAAACGGACAGTTTTTTATACTTTGGCGTATACTACATCTTGTACATCCAAATTAACATGCATAAGAGCTTTTTACATTTAAATAATAGTATTAAAATGCCCAGCAAATGGTTAAAACTGTCTTAAAATGCTAAACCAATCATGAAAACTCAATATGTGGCCACTGCATAGCGTCAGGCATACAAATCATACTATTGAACACAGAGGGTGCTTTTCATCGAGATTGGTGAAAGGGATTATGACTTCCCTTTGCCCTAACCCCAAGGACACAAGTTCAAGTCTCAGCATTGTAAGTAATTTTTTATGTTCATAACTTGGAGACAGATTTCACAATAATTAATTATACAGGCCATGAGGGCATGTATTACCCAAGAAGAACAGCAGTTCGATCACTTGATTCGCTAGATGAGTCATGTTCCAGGAATAGAAAAACGGCCATTCCACAAAGCATAACAATTTGAAACGACACTTTTAATAGCCCAATAATTCTGTGTCTGATAAATTCTGTTTATCCTTCATGTTGAACTCTGATACTCTAATTTCCTTATTTCCTGCATTCAACTGTACGAAACTGATAAACGTGGTGAGATGTGTGTTGAAGAGCAAGCTCGTTCTGGACGCCCTTCAACTTCGCGAAATGAGGAGAACATTGAAAAGGTCCGCCGAAAGATCAACGAGGATCCTCGCCAAACGATCCAAGAAATTTCAGCAGCGACAGGAATCAGCTGGAGCTCGTGCCAGTAGATTTTGAGGGAGGATTTCCACATGAGACGTGTTGCTCCTAAATTTGTTCCTCTCACAGGAGCACAAAACCATGCGCATGAATATATGTCAGGACTTGAAAACAAAGTTTGCACGTGATCCAAACTTCTTGAACGAAGTCATTACAGGGAATGAGAGTTGGTCTTACTGGTATGACCCAGAAACCAAGCAAGCGACAAGCCAATGGAGGAGTCCCAACTCTCCCAGACCCAAAAAGCAAGGCAAGTGAGGTCAAATATGAAGACGTTGATCATTTCCCTTTTTGATATTCGTGGAATTGTACATATGGAATTCGTAGCCCCTGACCAGACTGTTAACCAGCACTTTTACTTGGATGTTTTAAGGCGTCTGCGATAGGATGCGAGGAGGAAACACCCGGAACTTTGGTGACCAGGTGACCGGTTTCTGCATCACGACAACGCTCCAGCATACACGGTCTTACGAGTGACCCATTATTTGGCATCTCAGAGGTGTTCTGTCGTTCCCCACGCTCCGTATTCGCTGAACCTAGCCCCGTGCGACTTTTTCCTATTTCCACGAATGAAAACACCGCTAAAAGGGGAGCATTATGACGATGTAGAGGAGGAAAAAACAGCTTCACAAAGGACACTGGACAATATCAAACTTGAAGAGTTCCAAACATGCTGCTAACAGTAGGAAAACGGACTTGACGGGTGCATCGTATGTAATGGAGAGTATTTTGAAGGGGACTGAAGTACATTTTGTAAAAAGTTCCATCAATAATATAACCTCTCGTAATATACCTCTAATTACGAAGGTTTACTTGATTTTTCTACGACATACGATTCTCAAGTTATCCCTTATAGAATAAACATCTGACTCCCCTGTTTATAATTATGCTCTGCTTCAGCTTCCTCCGTCGCATGGAATCCCTGATGCGCTGATGCAGCCCTGGAGAATGGCGTATTGTATCACAGCCGTCCACAATACGAGCACGAAGAGTCTCTACATTTGGTACCTGGGTTATGTAGACAAGAGCTTTCAAATGTCCCCATAAATGAAAGTCAAGGGGGTTGAGGTCAAGAGAGCGTGGAGACCATGGAATTGGTCCGCCTCTACCAATCTATTGGTCACCGAATCTGTTGTTGAGAAGCGTACGAACACTTCGACTGAAATGTGCAGGAGCTCCATCGTGCGTGAACCACAATGGGGTATTTTGACAATTGTCTGCACGAATGATTTCAATTTACATTTTAAGAGAAATACTAAAATGAGCTCTAACATGGAAATTTAGCGTTTCCGGTCACATGTCCACATAACATATTTTCTTTCTTTGTGTGTGAGGAATGTTTCCTGAAAGTTTGGCCGTACCTTTTTGTAACATCCTGTATGTATATTTTGGGCTTACCGGTAACTTCACCCAATGGGACAGCACAATTAGAGTTGGGAAGACATTCAACAAGGGTTAAAATTGTCTAAAGCGCATTGAAATATCTATACAGAGTTGCTAATTTGGAGGAAGCAAATGAGAAGAGTCTTGGGCTCAAAAAGTAAGGGAACTGATGGAACAGATAGGTATGGGACATATTTGGAGAAACGAGGAGTCTTATTACCGGGGCTTTTGGAAAGAGGTAAATTTAAGTCTTAGTGATTTTTAGATAGCCAATTTATATTTACCAGTATAAGGTAGAAAAGATAATTGAGGATATATAAGGAAAAAATACAGTGTGGGGGAGGGAGAAGTACATAGATGTGTGTAATAAGTCAGTGCGAGAAGGATTTACCTGGGCAAGAACAGGAGTTAGAAATTTGAAAGGTATTAGATAGGAAAAGGATACAGGGAAATGCCCAATATTTGAAGAGGATACACATTGGCATAGTATACTTTACTGCAAACAAAGTATGATTGGATAGAACAAATTTGGCAACAAAAGTGGGAATGTTTTAGGGATGGGGGAGAGGTATTAATAATAAAAAAAATGTTATTGGTAAAAGGAGAAAAGAATGTAAGAAGTAGAGGTGAATAATTGGGAAAAGTTAGAGAGAAATAGTTAAGATTGATGATGAATAATTAACAATTAAGGGCTGGAAAACTAGAACGAGGGATACAAGGGACAGGAAGGTCATCAGTACACGGAATGCAAGGGGTTATGTGTAATGAGACCGAGACTTGGGGCAACCAGATAGAAAGGGTATATTAGATATCAATAAGTGATTTTGTTATTGTTTGAAAGAAATGTTACAAGTGTTAATGTATCAGTGAAATTGAATGTAGAAGAAAGATGAGAAATAAATACAACAAATACAAAAAAGTTAACTTCAGCAATGATTTTTTTAATGTTTATCAGTACTGAAGTGTATGGTTGTTTAGGATTCTGGTAGGCAACCGTATGATTGAGTAAATAATAACAGGAATATCTAAAACCTTTGATTAGCTTTTAGAGAACAATGACTTATCCGTTTCTCAGCATGAACTGAGAGTGACACAAAATCGATACAAAGTTAGTAGCAAAACTGCGTCCATCTTTCACCATTTACTGTCATAACATTTAGAGCAATTTAGCCTGTGAAGTGTTAATTTTTCCTCTAGCTCAGCTACATTAACATCCCCAATATTAGTGAGTGCGACGCCATCAAATTTCAGATTAGCCTTTAACAATGTCCACAAGTTAATCAGCAATAGTCGAGGTATCCAGGACAGAATATTTCTCCATCGCCGTGCCTGGGGTGAACAAATGCGGGCTGCCCAGGCACCAAACTACCCACCCCGACCACAGCAATGGTAAGGGTAAATAATGTTCCAGCGGACCAGATAACGCCCTCCCAAACTAATCACGTAATGCTTCCAAACACTGCGGATGATAAGAAGGTGAGGTCCCGTCGCACAGCACCGATACGAAGGTGGAACTTAATTACAGAAAAGGAATCCTATCGACATTGTAGAACAAGCGCTCCAAGAACTTCACTTTTAACACTTCTTTGTGCTTCTCGTGAAGCAGCATGTACGTGTAAAAGCCAATCACTTTAAAAATAATAGAATATAGATTTACAAGAAACTACAAGGCGTCTTCCTAAAATAAGTCCTCGAATTTTATTTACTATTGTGACCTAATCCTTGTTTCACGTAAGGTTGCCCAGTATCTCTTACCGGTCACGTTACCTAATCACCTCTCATTGGCTGCTGTTGTGGTAAAGACTGTCGTGCGGTAAAAATTAGTTCATTATTTAACATGGTGATATATCTGTATATAACTATATGTGTTGGAAGAGAATTTTCAAATTTATATTTTCGTAACTGTTTTAATTAAATATATTAGGCAACAGAGTTGATTTATCTGAAATGCACGTTAATTCTTAAACGAAGTAAAGAGGAGGTTCCCTTGCTCTCAAGCACATGACACGATAGCACGTGCTTCAGCAGTACATACTTGTTTATATGACTTTTATCACTGACCCTGTTTTGAACTGGATTAGTCATATATCGGCATTCGAAGGTTGTTGTGCCCAGTGCGAAAGCTTACTTATTTTATTGATCGTTTATTGCGCGTGTACTTATATGAATAATGGCAGAGTCTACCGCCAGTTTTTCGCTGAAGTATCGCAAGGGTAAATCATTACAAACAGGTGAAAAAAGAATTGCGGTGCATGTGTTTAATGCACTCATAGAGAAGAATCTGTCTTTGTCAGTGAGAGAAGTCGAACATCTGTGCTCTGAACTTACAGGTGTGAGTGTTAGATCCGTAGGAACATCGCGATGTGAAATTGAGAAAATAGGAAAACTTACCACTCCAGGCAAAAGCAGGAATAAACAAAACTGCGTGCTCGGAGAAAATACGTGAAAAGTGCTGTGCGGCGTCATGTGTATAGTTTTTTCTTTAGAAACGAACTCCCTCACATAAACATTTCGTCTGATGTAAATGAGGATGCAGATTTACCAAATATTTGCAGATTGCTTATACAGCTGGGGTTTGTGAATTAAAAAAGAGGCAAGAAAAATGTGCTAAAAAACAGAGGCGATATTGCTATGTGGCGAAGATGTTATTTAAGAACAGTCAGACTGTACCGAGATACAAGTAGCAAAATATAATACCTTGACGAGATTTGGGAGAATGAAGAATACACGAAAAGTAAGGTATGGCGTGACACGAACTTTAAGACTGAAAGACAAGCAGTTTTGCAAGGTATGTGTGCGGGTTTTAAAAAATCGCAGTGGAAAAGGCCGAAAACTTTTCATTATAACCTTGTTTCAGTTACATTGCTCAGTCATTTAGTTTCAACTTGCTCATTTCATTATAAACTTGTAACTTTGCATGCCTTCATATCCTTATTGTATGATTTTATTTACCATCCCGTCAGTTATTATGACATTTACTGCAGGTTTAAATGTGACGGAAAGGCACCGCCTATGACCTATGGCGCATAACAGTTATAGTTATGTGCAGAGATTCTACACAATCAGTCCTGAACTCGTAGGTACAAGAACCTAGCCTTCTTCAAACCGGGAGCTATGGATACTCTGGGGTTCTTTCCATAGGGCAATATCTGTTTTTTTAAAAAGCCTCCCCCCCGTTGACAACAACAATACGACTTGCAAGGTCATCGACCACAAACAAACAGCTCTTTTCGCACGTGGGTTCAATTATCGACTGACTAACCCCTTCCGTCCGTCCGTGGTGCTGACTGGCTGTATACAGCCAGAAGGTTTTTGCTGCGTACCCACCCGTTAAGGGTTTTACCACAGGTAACGTATTCGAAACGGGATTTTGTAGGCTGGATATGGTGTAGGTTTTGAGGTTGGTGAATTTTGTGAGGTTACAATTATTGTACCTTCGGGATGAAAGGACAGGATGCAATACCCAACACCCTGGTGTTTTTTATTTAATTAGGTTGGGGAGAATTTTGTTTCCAATCCACTTAGGAGATTATGTGGAGCTCAGCTTTAGCTGATGTTAGGATTAGCTCCTGGGTTAACTTGGGTGCCCGCATGCCGTGGGGCACTCGATGTTGTCTAGAACGGCGTCTAGTGTGGTCATAATCTCCCAGTGATTTAACAAGAGTGCTTCTATGAGTTGGTAAAGTTGCGTAGAATTTTGATGCCCCGCCCCTAACTTCATCCTTCTCAAGACTTCTTGAATCAACCTGGTAGGAAAATATCAACCCACAGAATAGATAGACCGTAGCCCTCTATCCTGTGCACGTTGAAGCCATGCCAACCAGCTATCTGCGGTCATGCCCCAGATCTCGCAGGCATATAGCATCACGGGGATCACCAGCGCTCGGAAGAGGTATAACCTCAGGCCAAGCGGCATCGAGCTCGACCCCAGCATAGGATACAGGGAAGCGATTGCTCCCTGTACCCTTGCCGCTAGGTTGGCGAAAGGTTAGACCTCTATCCAATGTTACTCCAAGGTATCGGACTGAGTTAGTCCACTCTATCCTTCGACCTCGGAAGCTGAATTTGCGGCAGTCTGCGGGGGTGTGGCGCTTTGTAAAAAGTTTACGGACATCCGCCAACGCCGGCACCACTGTTGTGTGAGACGGAGGTGTCTCTGTATGGGATTGAAGGCTCTGAGTATGTGTCTGTCTTTGCAGAACAGAAGCACGTTGTCAGCGTATTGTGCCATTACGACTCGTGGTTCTGTGGGGAAATCTGCCATAAAGATGTTGAATAAGGTGGGAGACAGTACAGAGCCTTCAGGGACTCCGCCTCTCACTGATCTAAGTGTTGAAGTTTTCCCCGCAACTGTCACTTTAAAAGTGCAGTGTCGCAAGAAACTGTGTAGAATGTTGATCATCTGTGTTGGGAGCCCCAGTTGGATCAACTTATACAGGAGCCCGGACTAACCCTTTGGCGGGCGGACTCCCTATTTCTAGATTACTAACATTCCGGAATATTCTCAAACAATCAAGAACAAAGGCGAACTCTTGAGATATCCATCTCCTTCCCCCGCCGTTTAGGCGAACTTTCATCTACGCACTCACTGTCCGTCCCTATGAACTAGTCGCCCGCGCCGCGTCGATCAACAATGGGCTAGCAACAATGTATAAAAAACACGTTTACTGTCGATGAATATTACATTGATGGAAAGGTGCAACTTACAGCTATTTTTCAACATAATCACCATGGCGATCGATGCTCGTTTGCATGCGCATAGGCAGTTTTTGTATACCCTTGCCATAGCACTCTCCCGCCAAGTTGCGCAGGTAGCGCTCAACCTCGTCGGTCTGGAAATGTGTTCCACCCAGGTGTGACTTCAACTCAGGAAACAGATGATAATCACTAGATGTTAAGTCTGGACGGTATCGGTGATGGGTGAGGATGTCCCATCCGAACTGGGTCAGGAGATCAGACGTTGCATGTGCTGTATGTGGACGAGTGTTCTCGTGATCAAAAATCACTCCCTTCGTCAGCATCCCACCCCCCCCACCCTCCGAATTTGAATGCCACGTCGTAATTTGTTTTATAGTCTCACAGTAGCTAGCGGCGTTTATTTTTGTGCCGGTAGGCATAAACTCGCAAAACAAAATACTTTTCTGTTCCAGAACATACTGACCATCACTTTGCCGGTAGAAAATGTCTGAAATTTTGCGGCTTCGAAGAATTGGAAAGCCGCCACTGACGAGATCGTTCTTTAGTTTCTTGTGATGTGTAGTGCAAACAGGTTTCATCGCCAGTGACATTTGAAACCAACAATTCCTCGCCCTGTTCTGCATAGCTCTCCAGGAATCGGTGGGCTGCTTCAACACTTTGCCGTTTATGGTCTTCGGTGAGCATTTTGGAGACCCACCTCGCACACATCTAGCGATAATACAACTGTTCGGTCAAAATCTTGTCAGTCGTAGACTTACTGACTTCAGGAATAAGTTCGCACAGCTCGCGAACTGTCACACGCCGATCTTTAAGCATTTCTTGCTCCACTTTTGGAACTGTTTCGACTGAAACTGAAGGCCGAGCAGAGTGCTGTTCGTCATGGACGTCTGTACATCCGTCTTTGAACTCTCTGACCCATTTTCGCAAGATTTTGACGTCCATACACTGTGGCCGATAGACTTCGCATAGCTGACGATGAATATCACACACAATAAAAAAGAAAAAAGTATTACTGCACACAACTCGCACTTGGCGGCGGAGGTGATAGGAAGCTCCGTCGCAAATGGTTGCCCAGCCAAGACTAATGGTTACAACGGGTTCGTTATGTAGGGGATTTAAAGGAGTGAAACCAAGATACACGGCAGTGTTGCCGGATCTCGCGTAATAGCGTTCCTCACGGCTCCAGTGCCGTACAGACCTTATTTTACGGACACCCCCCGTATGTTATATAAGCACAATTACCTCTGATCATTAGCATTTAGTTTTAAGTGGTTCGTTTTGTATTCCTAATTTATAGAGTTGGCTGGTAGGTCACGGCCTTACAGTTAAAAACATTTGAAATGCTTTACCCCCTCATTTCTCAACATAATATCCAGAAACGCTAATGATATTTCATATCGATGTTCTAATTTAATTAAACCATCTATGTAGTGCTATGGTCCTTAAAAGAGCTGTTTATCGCAACAATGACCTCGTGGCTGTGAAATTCTCGTCCTCCCAAGAAATGTTTTGAGGTTCGAGAAGGGTGGTAGTCACTGGGTGCTGTATGTGGCAAATAGCGTGGATGTTCATCATATTCAAACCTGAATTCACACAATTTTCCCACTGCAAGGACTGAACGATGGGCCGGGCTTTGTCGTGAAGAAAAAGTATTTTTTTATTTCCCAAATGAGGTTTTCTTATGTTTGCTTATCACTCAAACGTTACAGGAAGCTTGCGATGTCCTTTCCAGTGATACTTTTATCCTTTTCCAAACAGTCAGTAAAACTAAATCTGGGCTCTATCGTAGCTCAGTCGGTAGAGCACCTGCCTGTCGTGCTAGGAGTCCCGGGTTTGATTTCCGGGCTGAAAATTAACTGGGCCAAAGAAACATAACTACTTAACTTGATTATCAAGCTGTATTGATAAAGTCAATCCATTTCCATTTTATGGCCGGTTACAAAGAGGAGCTGAACTGAACTCCAGCATCACGATTAAGCGTGCTATTCTCGGAGGAAATGGCCAAATCCTCCTTAATTCTCCGCTCCCAGTAACTGTTGCATTTTGCCAAGATGGTCGTCTCCAGAAAGCTCCAAGTTCCAGGAGTACACCGCATTCCCTGTGAATGTTGGACACCGTATATAGGACAAACCGGAAGGACCATCGCTATCAGAATAAACGAACATGAATGTTGCTTTCGTTTAGTGCAACCGGAGAAGTCTGGGCGGTCAGAGCATTGTTTTGATAACGATCATAGAGCCAAATTCCTTTGTAAGCTATATAATATTAAAATTTCTTTTATAAAATCAAAAGTAATGGCATTAATTGGGAAAGAGTCAATTAGAAGAAAAATAGTTATAAATAATCGTTGCGTTGAACAGGTAAGCCATTTTAACTACTTGGGAACTGATGTTAGTTATGACAAGGAATATGATGTCTACAACAAAATATGCAAATTTCAAAGAATGTGTGGAACAATAAATAGAACATTTAGAAACAAAAGACGTAAAGAAACAAAATTAAAGTTCTACAAAGTTATGGATGTACCTATACTGACATACGAAAGTGAGACTTGGCAGTTAACTAAAAGCAACAGAGTAAAATACAGGCTTCAGAAATGAAATTCTTGAGAAGTGTGAAAGGATGCACGAAGAGGGACTTAATAAGAAATGAAAATATAAGAGAAGAGCTGTACATTTTTAGTATGAATTATAGGTTAAAAGATCTCAAACAAAAGTTGACCATGTTGAAAGAATGCCAGATAATAGACTTACAAAACAAATATTGCAGTACCATCCTAAAGGTAGGAGATCGGTGGGCAGACCCAGGAAACGATGGTTGGAGGACTTCGAAGGCTCAACAGACACTTGATTGCCTTATGCCATGAAGTGAAGAAGAAGAAGAAGAAGAAGAAGAAGAAGAAGATGAAGAAGAAGAAGAAGAAATAAGAGCCAAATTTCGGGAGATTACCATCTTGGCAAAATGCAACAGTTACTGGGAGTGGAGAGGTAAGGAGGCTTTGGGCATTTCCTCCGAGGGGAGGATACTTAATCGTGATGCTGGATTTCTGTTCAGCTCCTGTTCGAAACCGGCCTTGAAAATGGAAATCCGTCGACTTAAGAAGCACAGATAAATACAGCTTGATAATAAAATTAAGTAGGTACGTCTTTTGACCCAATTAATTTTGTATTCTCACGCCATCTCGTGGCCAGCTATTTAATTAACTGAGAGGTCTTTTGTTCAGGTGCGAATTTTGAGAGTGTCCTGTCTATGTTTAGATTTGTGTTTATAACACTTAATAATTATCCTGATGATGGGAGTGGTACACACTTCCGGAGTGACAATTTCTAATCGTATTTCACCCGGCTTGCTTCCCGAGAGGAACTTGAGCGGAATCCTATCAGTTTTTAATGCATAGTCATAAACGATATCTCCTTGTCCCCAAGCGTATTTATTTTCCAAGCTTATAGATAGTTTCAAAATACGACAGATATATAATCTTTGTAGAAGTTGATATCTCTGCAATTCATAACACACTTTCGTTTGTAGGAATAAATGCAAATAATGGATGACATGAGAGATGAGTTTAATTTTACTCATTAATTGTAGCATTGCGATAGTACCTGGCGCTGTCTCTGGACGTGTTTCCAATTTAAAATCTCGCCGCCCACCTCCACAATATTATCTGGTGCATAATGGAGCGAGGACTAACAAAGCGTGACTCTTCATGGCTAGTTGCCATCAAGTATACGCTAGGGAAACCTTGCTGCCAATTATCATGTAACGGCAGTCCAAGCGTATGATGAGCTATAAGAAGCGTGCTTACTGACACAGATTCATCCATAGCAAATGAGCACACGTTAACTAACACAGGTGGTGCAAACTTCTATATTAACAACACTGTACCTATTTCCACCTTGACTGAGACAGATGGCGTGTGAACTTGCGTTCGTTCCCTGACGACCACCTACGCTTACATACGAGGGCTGTGTAATAAAGAATGATCAGATTTTTTTTTTTCTGACAACGTACCTTTACTCGACCTCATAATTTTGAGGGTCCTTCTCAAAATAGTCACCCCTGAATGCAATGCACTTGTCCCAGCGTTTCTGCCGGTCTTCAAAGACATTCTGGAAACCATTTTAAGAGAGATTCTTCAAAATCGCCTCCGCAGCCTTCACCACTGCTTCTGTTGATGGATAATGCCTCCCAAGTAGGCGTTTCTTCAAGTTAGGGAATAGAAAAAAGTCACATGTGGCTAAATCCGGACTATAGGGAGGGTCAGTGATGCAGTTTACGTTGATTTCTGCAAGATATTCAACAACTGTTCAGTGACAGTTGGTCGCATTGTATGCAAGGAAGTTGGTGGACCTGCTTTCAAAAGGAAAGACAGTAGAGGATCGCTGTGTGAAGAAACATGAAGCATGTTAATGGCAGCTGCATTTAGTCTTTTTGTAATATGTTTTAGTGTTGAAACTAGTAATAGACTTAATCAGCGTTCTTCATACGTGATGTATCAAAGTGTTTAGCAAATGTTAAGTATGATGGTATACTATCTTTGAGAAATTAAATGAAATACATCACGATAAGCGTCAAACATTTTCTTCTCCCAACAATTGCCCACACACACACACACACACACACACACACACACACACACACACACACACACACACACACACACACACCACACACACACACACACACACACACACACACACACACACACACACTGGAAAGAAAACTGTCAGCATCTGTTATTACAGTGTTTGTCAACCAAGGTTTCTGGTAGCCTTATAAAGCTGTTTTCGCTCAGTATTTTAGTTATTTATACTCTCTCGGTATTCAGAGTGATTTCTTTAGCTATCAAGAGCTAAATGAATGACACATTTGAAATTGTTAAATTTCAATGTTAACCATGGCTTATCCCCATAAAGTAGCAAATAAATTAGTTTGGGTATCATGTATAAAGGCTTCTGATATTACTGTAGAAAATCTGGAAGATTTGTTGTGATATTATGAAGGAGATGTTTAGGATATAGGTAGCAGTGACGTATACTGGTCCACAGATGCCATGTCAGCTACTCCATTGTTTAGGGGAAATGGCAGGTCAAATATGGGTGATGTGGATCAGCTATTACTAGCTATCCCTCTTTATGGAAAACAGTTAAATGATAAAGTGTTTTTATACCACTGGATGTAACTATGCACAATTTTTTAGTAATTTTCAGAGCTGTAAATTCATGCAAGACATTCACCTACCTGTACTTGCGCCTATAAAGAGCTCGTAACCTAAATGAGTACTATAATACTCAGAGGCTTCATTGTCCTGGGTGGGGGGGGGGGGTAAGAATCACCCCTCATACTTGAGAGAAAACACTTTCCTAAAAGGATAACACCCACAACAAAAAAAAAAATTGTAGCCATATCGAGAATGTGTAGTGTGTTGCGAAAAAGAAGTTCGCAAAGAAACCAATATTATTTGGTGTGATTCTGCAGATGTGCCCTTAGGTGTTTATCCAGGTTTGGAGGTGTACAATTCAAAAAGAAACCTTTAAGAGTACGTTTACATCCCTTATCGAACTAATTTAAATTTATTGTATCAAAGGAAGATTAAAATAATTGGCGTTAAATAAGTATTAAATGCATGTATGCGCAGGACGTCTATACACGTCCATATCGGTTTGAGAATGTTTCCCGGCATTAATTTTATATGTATGTTTTTGTATGAAACACTATGCTCTATGTACCTAAACTACAGAGATAGTAATAAAATTTAATGCTGTAAGTACGTCTCTCTGGGCAAATAACCCGTATTTAAGAGTTTATGTTGTTAAAGAGTGTATTTGTCCACATAACTGGCTGCACTATGTGAAAGCCTTTCTGAGTCTCTGTGTAGTATCATAGTGTTGTAGGCTGGCAGTTAATTTACCCAGTGAAAAATAAGCACAAGAGCCACATTAAATCCTCTTAATTAGCTGCAACTGTATATCGTGAATCTCATGGTGCTAGCAGTCCTAACTACAAATTTAATGAAATGAACTGTAGAAGCGCGTAAATCGCAGTTCCAATGGTTTTAACTCCTTGGAGCCTCTCCATTGACTGTTTTGTTGTTTTCTTTAATTCAACTTGTTCGTGGCATTACTAGTTAAGACAATCATTTTATTGGCAATAAAAGTATTGTGCACAAACTTATATAAATTACTTTTACGAACACTAATGCCCGATTTCACCAACAGATATTCAAGTCGACGTTAGCAAATGTAACGTAGCAATTGTCACAGCGCTAACATTGCTGTGAAATTTTGTCTTATGCTTCTTGCCTTATACAAGGGCAGATCAAATACAACCGGGAATTATTTTTTAAAATATATTTTATCAACAAACAAAAATGCTCATATACAAATTACATTTTGACATAGTGTCCTGCCATCAATACTGTCACGAACCCATTATGTACAACACATTAAGATACTTCTGCTATATCGTTCCCTAATTCGGTCTGTGCTGGACTATGGCTGTATCTTCTTTGGCTCTGCTTCCACATCGGTCTTGCGCAAGTTGGATACTGCTCAGTACCGTGCTCTTAGATTTTGCCTGGGTGCTATGCTTTCTACACCGACGAATGCACTTTTGGTTGAGGCCTCAGAACCACCATTGGAGATCCGACGACAGCTCTTAACCCAGCGCTTTCTATTGCCAGTTTTCTCCGTGGACGCCCACCCAGTATTGCGGACGTTGCAGTATCTTGCTGCTAATTATCTCAACGTGGATTTTCCAGCTGTACGACGATTGCCCCTACTCTTACTGGGTTTTCGGTATCTATACCACACTTTTCCCTTAATTTTGAAAAGTCACTCTCTTCCGGGGTTTCAATATCCATATGGCTTACACTTCTTGAATGTTTCGGTGCATTATTTTCCTGATCACATCATTCGGAGCCCTGACGTGAACGTCGCCCTCTCTGATTTCTTGCAGGTTACATGGCCAGATTTCACCACGATTTACACCGACGGTTCTAAATCTGCTGATGGAGTAGGTTATGCATACGTCTGTTCTTCTACTAATGCCCTGGCTCGATACCACCTACCTATGGAGGCTTCCAGCTACACTGCGGAGGTTCTGGCCATTCGTGACGCTTTGCAATATGGGATTTCTCAGGGCTTGCCCAAACTGCTGATCTTAACCGATGCGCAGAGTGTGCTGCAGAGACTCTCATCTCCCTGCTGGACGAGAGATATGCACTGTTATCTTTACGAGATACTGACGTTGGTAAACAACGCTACCATAGCTGGACATCAAATTCACTTCCTTTGGATCAGAGGGCATGTCGGAATTCGATACAATGAAGTCTCCCATCGCCTAGCAAAAGAGGGACTCACCCAAGGCACCTTCCAAGGTATCCAACTGCCCTACACGGATTTCTTCCCGGTCCTTCATCGTGACGCCTATTGTCGCTGGAATGACGCCTGGATTCGTTCGCAGTCCATCAAAGGCAAACACTACGCCGCCGTTCAGACGCATCTACCCACGACCCCTTGGTTCTCCAGCTTCAGGATTTCACGTCGACATCTCACCTCCATCATTAGAATGCGACTTGGACATGGATGTTACCCTGCGCATCTACACCGACTACGTCTCATCGATTCCCCTGTATGTCCTGATGACCCAGGCGAAACCGCTGACCTCTATCATCTCCTGTTCAGCTGCTCTCGCTACCGAGCCCACCGTTCTTCCTTCCTCCGCCGCCTACTTCAGCACTCTGTTCCTTTTCGCGCTAGCGTCAACACCATATTACAGCTATGCCACAAACCTGTATACCAAGCTCTTCTACAATTTCTTAAAGAAAGTGATCTACAGATCTAGTCTCCTCCCATCCTCTTAATTTTCCTTACATTATTTTTATTTTTCCCTACGATGGCCATATGGGATTTTACCGAAGGCCCCAAAAAAAAAAAAAATACAGAAAGAGGCGGCAAATAAAGATAGCGAGGAGATAAAAGCCTGGCTGACACAGATAAACTTACGCGTCTGCAAGGTTCTGGTTTCGTCGAGTGATAGAACATTCGATTTCTTGTTTATTCCAGACATATCGAGTGATAACAGTGAGCTATATAGGAGATTGTGACAGGCCATCAGTCAGTAGTAAACAGATGCTATAACAGGAGTGTTGGAAGCAGTGGAAGTTTAATAAGCTCTTTTCTGTGGTCATCGACCTTGGTAGATTGTGACTGTGTATGTGACGTAATTCTGTTACATAAAAATTAAACATAGTGTTTTTCTACGGAAATAAAGAACAATTTGAACTTCTGAAAATAGGACTTTTAATTCCAGGAACCCATAAGGTCACAATACATATTTTCTCCATTAGATGGGCAAGTTATAGAAGGAAATATGACTCGTGCGGAGCCATTTTCGCAGGAACTCTTCCCCACTTGCGTCGTCATCAAAGCGCTGTACTACTAGGTCTTGTTTCACTGGTCGAAACAAATGAGAGTCCTAAGGCGATAAATCTGGACTGTAAGGATCGTGTACCAGAGATGTTCAATTCACGTTCTTCAGTTTTTTCCCGTGTTGAAGTGTCAGTATGGAGCCTCGCATTGTCATAGAGGAGAATGCCGTTTCGGATCGGTTGTCGGTGTCTACAGAAATGCAGCTTTTGTTGAATACAAAATGTGACAGTAATAGGCTGCAGTAATTGTCCCTTGTTCGTGAACAAAATCCAGCAACAAAACGCTCGCGGAGACCCATAAAACGGTTGCAAGTACTTTTCCATCAGATGGGCGTGTTCTGACCTCGACCGGACCTGCTTTGTCTCCTCGCCGCCATTCCATGTTTGCTTGATTCGACTCTGGGGTGTAATGATGCACCCACGTTTCATCACAAAGCACAGTGCGATTCAAAAAATCTTCTCCATCCTCCTCGTAGCCATGCAGGTGTCTCTGACAAACTTCCTGGCGTAACGTTCTTTTGTTCCTGGTTGAGGGACGATGAACCTATCTGGCAGACAATTTTCTGTAATGGCGTTCATCTCGGATGATTGTTTGAACTTTCCGTAACTTACTCCTAGGGAAAAAAACAATTTATGATAATTTTATGCTCCTATCCTCTTGAATAATATCAGGAGTGCCAACAATGTTGTCTGCAGTAATGCCTGTCCGCAATCTCCTCTTATGCGGTTCATTTTCTACAGTTTATTTTCCCGCCACAAAAATGTTAGCCCACTCATACACTCCAGGGTGCGATATTGTTTCTACCCCAAACTGTGGGCGGCATTGTCTCAAATTTTCCGAAGGTTTGCTGCCCTTTATTGCAAGATATATGATGATGCGTTGCGCAACAGACGTGCACATCTCTTGCTCACTCTTCGCCACATGACACAGCTCCGTTCGCCCCACCGCTGACACTTGCACCGCGCCTCCGCGGTGTCACTACTGTGGCGCTCCTAATCCCACAGCAGTATGTCAGGCACACGACCTCAGGCGCCGACGCCGGTACTGCGCCACCTGTAATGGACTAGGCCATTTTACTGCACAGGCGCAGTGCCCACTTTACCCACGCCGGAACACCAGTGGACCAGCCCCTCGGAACACAACCACCAGTGAGCCCGCCGATTGGCAGCAAGCTCTTGGTTGTCTCCGAGAGGAGCTTCACCGAACCAACATCAAGCTATGCAGACTCGAGGAGCTGCTGACGACCACTGTCACCGCCGTCAACAACTGTCCCCCAGCGGTGGAAGTTCAGGACCTTCACTCTGAGGTCCTAAATATAAACCAGCGCCTGGGCAACAAAGAGGATTCACTTGCAGCTGCTGCCGCCCAACGCGGCACAACCAACGCCGCCCTCCAGGACATGCAAGACAGGCTGACCACGCTCTCCAGCCAACTCATGGACGGACTTACACCGCAGAAACAGATGATAGAGTCAATCAACACCCAGCTCCAGGACAGCGCAGCCCAACATGAAGAAGGGATTGCCGCTCTTCTATCCAAAATTGATTGCATCACCAACGCCTTCTGCGACGACCCACCCAACGGCACACTAAGCTACTGCAAGGGCAAGCTTGAAAAGATTGTTGGATACATCAATGATACAGCACCCAAAAAGAAGCTACACGAAGCCCTTCGCGAACACCAGGACCACATCACACAGAGCATCTACGACTTGAAGATGTGTCTGGCTCCAGAGCACGGGGTCCCTCCGCCGCATTTTCTGCCACGAGACACCCGCACACGCAGGACGCCGCCGCCATCAGACCTGCAACGCCACCTCTCTTCCCGGCCATGAGCAGTTGACGGCCATGGCCCTTCTGTATCACAGCAATGTAGTTCCCACGAGGACTCAACGACTCCTACAGCCAAGTATACAACAATCACCACTGTCCACAGGTCGTAGTCAGGGACTCCTGGATCATGACTGCTACCTGATCACCACAAGCGGGTTTTTCCGCACAGCTAGTATCTACCCACGAACAGCCGGGTTGCTTAGGCGGTACCGGCCACCAAATTCGCCTCAACAGTCCCAAATAAATTAGCACCACAGGCCCCAATAAATAGAATCATCTCAGAACAACATCCCTCCCATGCCCCATCCTTCTTCCTACCCAAATACCCAATCTACCCTGTTGTTGGTTTTTTCCTATACCTTTATTCCCGTTTTCCCAAAAAAAAAAGAAAAAGCCGGGGTAAGTTCGCGCGCAATACCACCTCTCGAGGTACCACCACCAACATACTGACAAAGTCTCTCCTCAAAAGTATTACCAACAGCAGCTTCATACTACAATTACCGTTTATGTTTGATCTACCCACGTACAATCATTTTAACAGATGTGACTTTGTGAGCTCGTAGAATTAAAAGTCCAAGTTGCAGAAATTCAAAACGTTCTTTATTCCCCTAGAACTACACTTGCAGTAGCAGAATTACGTCACATACATACAATCTTCCAAGTTCGTTTACCACAGAGACTGGCGTTCACAGCGTACACTCTGTTTACAGCAACTCTCGTTACAACTCCGTTTACGACACGGTTTATTCTTCTTCCTCTGGCGTGTCGCCCCTTATATATACCAACACTCATCACTAAATATTTCTGGAATATTCTATAACAAAATATCGACTGTTTTCATCAATCAAGATGTCACTAGTATGTTCCATTTACCTCACTTTATCTGTTTTGCCATGCATTTTAACTTCACGCTATATTTATCTGCTTAGGCAAGCTGTTTATCTACGCCGGTACTATCTCTCCCTTATCTCTCAGCGCCGAGGCTTCCGGGTGCGTAGCAGCAACCGCGCCAATATTATATCTTGCTGTTATTTATCTCTCCCCCTATTTGTCTATCAATTTTCAGTTTTAAACTAAATTCCAATAAACTTAGTTTCTTTACATTTTTTATTGTAAGAAAAGCTGGATGCAGAAAGGAGAACCTGTAGCTACATGTTCGTTCTGAGCACATTCCCTAGCACTGCGAGGAACTGAATAGCGCCAGCATTTTAAGAAACTACAAAGCAGTGATAAATTGGAACTAATGTTTTAGATTGTTTAGTGTAATCATTTATCTGTTAGTTCAATGTGTACAAGATTTTTCCCGAATGCAGGGAACTCGTTTCACGTTTCAATTTGAGAATCTTAAGGCATATGAAATTTTAATGAATACAGATGCAGCCATTTTTAAGAAAATTAAGATTGAAATAGTAGAGCAAGACTGAAAAATTCAATGCCATAGCCGGGATTTGAAACACGGATCTTCTGGTCTCCGTCCAGCCGCTCTAACCATTGAGCTACAAGGCCAACGTGCCAACATGATATTAAATTCTCCAACTGACTCGTGCTTTTACTGGTAAACTACTACAAGTTCCCATAAATACATGAGACAACTACCTTAATGGCGACTTACTATGCTGTAAGTACTTTAAGGCCCGGGCTTTATAGTTCAGACCACTATTAGGTACAATTAATGGAAATGTATTGTTATTTCACACTAGTCGTGTGTAGGATGCACTATGAAAGGGTAGGGCCAGAATGAAGAATTCAATGCCATACCCGGGATTTGAACCACGGATCTTCTGGTCTACGTCCAGCTGCTATAACCCTTGAGCTACTATGGCCAACGTGCCGACATGACATTAAATTCTCCAACTGACTCGTGCCTTTACCGGTAAACTACTAGAAGTTCCCATAAATACATCAGACAACTACGTTAATGGCGACTTACCGTGCTGTAAGTACTTTAAGGTCCGGGCTTTATAGTTCGGACCACTATTAGGTAAAATTAATGGAAATTGTTCTTTCACACTAGCCGTGTGTAGGACGCACTATGAAAGAGTAGAGCAAGATTGAAGAATTCAATGCCATAGCCAGGATTTTAACCACGGATCTTTTGGTTTCCGTGCAGCCGCTCTAACCCATTGAGCTACTATAACCAACGTGCCGACATGACATTAAATTCTCCAACTGACTCGTGCTTTTCCCGGTAAACTACTAGCAGTTCTCATAAACACATGAGACAACTACCTTAACGGCGACTTACTATGCTGTAAGTGCTTTAAGGCCCGGGCTTTATAGTTCGGACCACTATTACGTGCAATTAATGGTAAGTAATTGTTCTTTCACACTAGCCGTGTGTAGGATGCACTATGAAAGAGTAGAGGCAGATTGAAGAGTTCAATGCCATAGTAGCTCATGGAGATAGAGCGGCTGGACGGAGACCAGAAGATCCGTGTTTCAAATCCCGGCTATGGCGTTGAATTTTTCAGTTTTGCTCTACCCTTTCATACTGCATCCTACACACGGCTAGTGTGAAAGAGCAATTAATTTCAAAAATTAAGATTATCAAATACTGTTCCATATAAAATTTAGTTTGGGTTGGAGCATCTCTCTGAAAATTTTGGTGTAGCATGTTTGAAGTGTATTGAAGTTAAATACAATTTTAGTATTTATCCGGATTTTTAAGAGTTTCTATTCATACAAACGCATGCACGCCGACGCTTGGGCCTTTAAGTGCCTTCTGTGGGTTCAGCAGGCTGCAAGGTACATATATTCGGTGAGATCTTCGCATCCAATTTTTGGATAAATAATATGTTCTGTATTTGTTGTCAGTATAGAGAAAATAAGCTAATAGGGTAGGTTTTAATTCATTTTAAAGGTTATTCTTGTCTGTTGCGAAACTTTGAGCTAAAGTATCCAAAAGGTTAATCATTTTGTAACAGGAATCGTAATATAAAAGAGCTGGTCCAGAAGAAACAAACGCAGTACAGCTGGAAGAATTTATTGAGCTTGTACTGCGAAAGCTGTTCTTTACCCGCCGTTTTTTCGATTTGCCGAGCAAGCGTAAGCCTTTTACATTCATTTCACACAGCCGTATCGTACCTCTGTGTTTTGGGAATAGTCTATAAAATATGAAACAAGTGAAGTCGTTTCCAGTAACAGAACTGGCACCAGATGTTGTAGTTCCTTTTTCTCTCACTATCTGTGAAGGCAACTTTTTGTTGCACTCCAAACTGCAGTGTGGGCGGAACGGGGAAGTGAATTATTATTTTAAAGGCGTTCGAGGTTTTCCCACTGTGCTCTGGAAATGCAACCAAGATAAATGTGATTTTTTTATTAATAGCGATATTCTATAGCAGCTCATTACTACAAGAACTGCAGACAGCAATTTCTCATTATTGAGGTACTACCAAATATGAATATGTTCATAAATTAACAATGAAATGCACAGACGTGTATAGCAAAGGATAGAGTTACCATCATTTATTTTTAGCAGAAAGTCTATAGACATTATTAATGAAAAAGTAGAGCAATTCTTAATTCTGAGAACACACTTAACTAATTTTAGCCCTGAATTAAAGCATGAAAAATTGAATGCATTACTTACATAAGGCACTCCACTCAATTCTGCTACAGATAATTTTTAAAACAGCTTAATATCTGAAGGAAATAATCCTTTCTTCCTCACTAGCCGTGTGTAGGCTAAGGTTTGAATGAGTTGAGTAAAACTGAAAAACTCATTCAGAACTTGAACTACACACGGCGAGTGTGGAAGAAAGGATTCTTTCCATCAATTTACCTAAAAAGCATAATAGTTTAAGAATGAAGTCTGGGACTTAAGTACTTACAACATAGTAAGTCGCCACAGAAGGTGCATGTCTCATAGCAAGGCGACATGTTAGCCATACTAACTCAGTGGTTTAGAGCAACAGCACGGAGATCGATGGTTCAAATCCCGGCTATAGCATTGAATTTTTCAGTCTCGCTCTACTGATTCAGAGCTTCATACCTGTTCAAAAATTTCGTGAGCAGACATGAAGCTATGAAATCTACTTATACTACAGATATAACAAGAGTGTAAATGGCTAGCCAAGAGTTCTGAAATACAGGTCATCATGCATTGACAAGGAAAGTCCAAGAACGAGAAAAGATGAATAGCGAGTTAGATCTTAGCAAAATATGACAATTTGAAAATACAATCCAACAACACAGAAGATAGTTGAGGGTTGCAAAAAACTGGTAAATTGTGGATACTGTACCTTTAATAAATGTATTGCCTTCCTTTGTTTTTATGAACACTTGTTATGACATTTTGTGACTTGGAGTAGTTTAATTTATCCTAGGGCTCAATGCAACCGAAAAGCTTGGTCACTCCCATTTCTTGGTGTGGGTTCTTTTCGGTTCGTTGTCCTTTTGAGTGCTTGGTTAGGGATGGAGTATGAAGGGTTTGACGGTGAGATGGAAAGGTTGGTGTTTTGTCTAATTGTCGGTGAGGTGGGATCTCTTTCTCAGGGTTCGGTTATGAAAAGTCGTGCTGACCGTCTCTCAATTCCTTTATTTTCTTTAACCTGACTCTCTTAACTCTCTTACTAACACTTTCGTTGTCTTCCTAATTTTCCTTTCCCCTTTACGATGTTTTTACGTTGCTTTGCGAACTCCCTTTTATTCCCTATATTTGCACTGTCTTCAAGACCATAACTCTAATTCGGACTGCAACATCGGATCCTACTTCTCTCAGAATAACACGTCTTCTTCCCGTCGTAGAAAGTACCAGAGTGGCGCTCTTTCCCCCGTCGTATTCCCAGCTTCTATTCCAACTTTTTTCCGCCTATCACCGCCCATTTTCTATTCCTTTACTATTTTACGCCTATCACGTGGTTTACTCTACATTTTATTGGCAGGGTTTGTTTCTTTAATTTTCTCTTATTGGTCACCTCCGTCTGTCTTTCCTATGCAGCAGTAATATTTTCCACCCCTTTGGGTTGTATGACCTCTCAGCGTCATAACGGTATTCTATCATGCTTGGCTGAATTTCCCTTAAGCTTCGCATACCTTACTGGCGTCTCGATGTCGAGTAACCTTCGAGGATTTTTGTTCCATTGTTATTATTTCCTGCCTCATGTCTATGCTCAGAAGCAACTCCTGTCCGATTTTTCCTTCATTTACACTATATTGCTATTTCGAATAATCTTTTTAACTTTATTTCTTATATAATTTATTCCCTTTTTATTCCCATTATGCTTATTTATAATCTCTACTGTTGTATTAATTTCTAGTTATCTTTTCCCTCTTGGAACCTGAGGTTTCTGCTTCATTCTCCAATTTAATTGCTGGGAGGTTGATTTCTCCTTTCCAGGAACCTTACCCCACACCCTTCTCTGCTCCTTAATGTATATTTTCTGCTTTGCCCTATCTCGTGCATTTATTCACTTTCCACATCACAGTTTTTCCTATCAGCTTCTTATCGTAAATGTTGATAATCGATTTTCGTATATTTTACACTAATCTCGGGTATTATTATTTTACTATATCCAATACGTTTCATACACCTGTAACCGGAATACAGGTGAAATATTCCTTTCCTTCTTTTTCTTTTACTTAGTTTTCCTAAGTTAATTTTTAAGGAACAAAATCTCGTGAACCACATCCTGATAACAGGTTTCCCGAAGGTATCTGTTTAAAGTCATCCCACGCCACTCTAACCCACGCTTGTGGTCCCTCCCCTCCATTGGGGCTGATTTAAGGGCATGTATGACTGAAATTTTCAAATTCTGAACTAATAATGCTAGCTTTTTCAAATTTACACCATAGGTGTAGTATAATGTAAACATGTTACAACCTAAATTTGA
Organism: Mantis religiosa; assembly: GCA_030765055.1. Taxonomy (NCBI): domain Eukaryota; kingdom Metazoa; phylum Arthropoda; class Insecta; order Mantodea; family Mantidae; genus Mantis; species Mantis religiosa. Next base: position 31,005,102 of record CM060957.1, read on the forward strand.
ACCATTTTTCTGCAGCAGTTTAGAAATTATGATAAATTATGTATGTTTTTGTTACGTCACTAAAAAAGTCCCTTGCGACAAAATATTTTGAATTTTGGTCTAATATTTTAACCCTATGTTCATAATACACATACTTTTTGAAATTGCTCTGGGTTTTTCTGTGCCTACTTTAGTTTAGGTCACAAAACTTTTTTAATTTACAAATATTCTTTTTTGTGTAAAAAACTGTAAGTTTTGTGTTTGAAAATTAAAATATATGCCTATATACATTTCACAATAAAACCTAGGGCAATTTCTATTCCTCATGGTATTCTAAACCTGTGTACGTAATTTCATGAATGTAGTACAAAAACTGCATCGCAAGGAGCATTTTACAGGAAGAAAAATGCTGAAAATATGAAAATTGAGAAAACAGCGATTAAAGATTTGATTGCATAACTCACATTAAAATCCACTAGGCTGATAGGTTGCACCCTCAGATTTCTTTTTCCTCTCCTCTGTTGCTGCCTTTTCCACCTTTTTCTTCTTTAGATGTTGCTTTTCTTCTGCACAACTTCGCTTCTTGCTCTGCAGGATACGAGTCTGATCTCGCTGCACTGAAGTTTTCCTTGCTGAGTCTATTACACTTTCACCTCTGTTATTTTGAAGGCTGGAGGAACAAGACGTACTGTTTGCCATAGCGAAGGAAGTCTCCGGGGAATGGGACGCAGGATGGTTAGAGAAGGTTCCAAATCCCTTCCTCATCATGCTTATGACACTAAGGTTAGTTCAGTTACAGCCAATTCAAAAACATTCTGACGTCTGCTTCCAGTGTACTGAGTGAACAGGGTGCATACTTCTAACGGTTCTGCTGCTTGTGTAGCAAGCGTTCTCTATGACACGCACACTATTCTTGCCCCACTGTGTAAAGGTGGCACATTCCTTCAAGGACTTTCTTTGCATTGGCGAACAGTAGCTGGTAGACAGATTGGGCATCATTCTTGTCTCAAGAGCCGAACCATGCATTTCTCCAAATGCGTGGACACCGATCATTCTTATTACAGTTTACAATAATAGGCAGTTTCTCCGCCAAAGTGTAAGTGGTTCGTTAGAAGTTTCGAAGTCAGAACCAGTACACAGCAACGCATATTATGAGGTATAGCGTCTTTCACTTAGATTTACATTTACAACCTGCATTTTACCTTGAGGGTATATCGCAGGCTATTTAGTACAAAATCAATTAATGATACAAATACGAGGGCTATCCAGAAAGTAGATTACGTTTTGGAATAAAAAGTAAACAAAGTATAGGAAACAAATTTTATTACATACAGATGAAAGCCACACTCAAATACTACTTTTCGACATAGTCACCATTCAAATTAAGGCATTTATCGTAGCGATGTACGAGCTTGGAAATTCCTTCGTCGAAAAATTCGGCCGCCTGCGCCTTCAACCACTTCGTTACCTCTTCTTGCAGCTGTGCGTCGTCATCAAAACGCTGCATAGCCAGCCACTTCTTCATTGCTGGGAATAGGTGGAAGTCGCTCGGTGCCAGGTCGGGACTCTACGGCGGATGAGGAAACAACTCCCACTTAAAAGATTCAAGAACTTCACGAGTGACATTTGCCGTTTGGGGCCGGGCGTTGTCGTGAATCAACAAGATCTTAGAGCTCAACATTCCTCTGCGCTTGTTTTGAATGGCTCTTCTGAGTTTTTGGAGAGTTTGGCAATACCTTTGAGAGTTTATTGTAGTGCCTCTTTCCAGGAAGTCCACCAAAATCACACCTTTTCTGTCCCAAAAAACAGTCGCCATCATCTTCCTTGCCGACATTGTTTGCATGCATTTCTTGGGTTTTTGGGGAGAACTTGTGTGCCCCCACTGCATTGATTGCAATTTCGTTTCACAGTTCACGTGTTTCACCCATGTTTCGTCACCAGTAACGATGCGATCGAGTAAAGAGTCACCATCCTTATGGTAAACGTCCAAAAAGTTCAACGCTGCAGCCATTCGCTGATTTTGTGGTCCTCTGTCAAGATTTTTGGAATCCATCTTGCACAAAACTTGTGGTAACCAAGCTTTTCGCTGATGTTTTCGTGCAACAAACTTCGCGAAATTTGTGGAAAACTCAAAGAAAGTTCCGTTATTGCGAACCTTCGATTTTCACGGACTTTAGCATCGACTTTTTCGACAAGTTCGGCAGTCACTATGCTGGGTCTCCCACTTCGATCTTCGTCGTGAACATTGGTTCGGCCATTTTTAAATCTGATGACCCACTGACGCACTCCACCTTCAGTGATAATGTTGTCCCCATACACTTCACAAAGCTGCCGATAGATTTCTATCGGTTTACAGTTTTTTGCAGTCAGAAACCTTATTACTGCACGCACCTCGCGGGATTTTCAATTAACGCAGACATTTCAAACCGTCACAGTATCTGAACGGAGCACAGCACGAACCTCTCACTAGCACGGCTAGATGCCGACTGAGCTGCGCAACGCTCTGACCCCAAGATGGCCGCGCTAGCCCCGCCCCTAGCGGAAACAGACGAAAACGTAATCTACTTTCTGGATAGCTCTCGTACAATGCATATTTCTGAGTTAGGATTTCAGAGAAATAAAACAAAAGAACCATTTAGGCTTCAAAAAGTCCTGTTGATTGTATATATAAACCTGATAGATTTGTGTAGATGAGATTACTTTTCTTAGAACAATGTTGTAGACATAAGGCGGTCTATATTTGCCCTGTAGTTTGCAGTGGAATAGGAGGTTTATGGGTCTTCTAAACATGGGCACATCGGTGGCGGTGTTTTCCCAAACCCATAAAGGTATTTAGTAGTTTTCCATGGTGTGTAAGGAGCTTTGTGAGTATAAATGTTGGGTTTAAGGCTGTTTTCTGTCTGGTAGGTACGCTCGGGAAAATTAGACTGTTGTGGGAGGTTTCCGGTGACGGTATGTACAATGTGAAACCTCTGTCCGTTCTTCATAGACTACCAGACCTGCCCCGACGTATCCTTCTCTTTTGCATCCGTCTGTGTAGAGAGTGTAACCTCCTTAGCCACCAGAGCCAGCAGGTTCCTCATAGTTTAAGCAAATAGCTGGAATTGAAATCAAGGAAGGATTTTTCATGAAATCCTGAAGCTTAAAGCTTCAAGTCGACGCAGTATCGCATAGCAGAAATTACTGTTTAAATACACTGAATATATTCGCCACAAGCGTGAAGGATGCAGGAACTGAGGGACAAGTAAGCTGTAGTAGAACAGTAGGGTAAGGGCACCATATTTCGCAACAGTTCAAGGAGTAGAAAATTAACCATTCGAAATTAGGCACCTATTCGAAATATGGTACCCTTACACTAACCACCGTGGCATTCGCTTTCAGGTCAGAGGAAAGTACCAAAAGCCCTTTGTACGAGGGCTGTTCCATGAAGGATCATAACCTTTCACGATCATAAATTTTCGCACTATTTGCTTAATGTGAAGCAAACACGCCGTAGTAGTTTTATTATTGGTACTCCTGGTTCCCGCCTGTGAGAACCAGGCAAGGTCAGACATTTTCAGTATCGCCTACCGCTGCAATAGAGGTAACATCCAGTTACAGTTGATGTTAGGGGAAGATCCGGAGTATCTTTCAAAGGTAATCACTTCTGATGACACTTGACTACATCATTTTCATCCTGAGAGCAAACAGCAAAGTGAGAAAATCTCCTTCACCACCAATCCCCAAAAACGCATAAGTGATTGCTTATGCTGCGAAAGCTATGGTCATTATTATTCTTTGATATTCATGGAATGGTTTAACAGCATGTTCTACCTGCACACACATCAGTAACTGGACACTACTACAGGCATATCCTGAACACATTGCAAGTCTGTCAGGCGAAAAAGACCACATTTCCGTGAAGCGGCCTGGATGCTGCACCACGATAATGCTCAGCCGAATATTGCCAATGTTGTTGCTGAATATATTGCAAAAATCAATATGAAGAGCATCCGTCACCCCCTCTATAGTCCGGAGTTAGCCCATGTGACTTTTTTTCTATTCCATAACTTGAAGGGAGGCATTCCATAACGTCTTCGTGGGAGGCATTATTCATCATCAGAAGCAGTGGTGAAGGCTGCGGAGGCGATTTTGAAGGATCTCTCAAAAATGGTTCCCAGCATGTCTTTGAAGACTGACAGAAACACTGGGACAAGTGCATCGCATTCAGGGGAGAGTATTTTGAGAAGGACCATCAACATTATTAGGATGAGTAGAGGTACGTTGTGAAAATAAATTGTTATCTTTCTTTATTGAACAACCCTTATAATTCTTCAAATGAGTTTAAGGAAAACTAATATTTTAGTACATTAAATTTTGTGTATTGTATTTTGAAGTGGAATTAACGAGTAAAATCCCACTGCAGATAACTTTAATGTCATTGTCCCCTAATGCCTTTTAAAGTTGATAGGACTTTCGTTAAGATTGATGGAATGAATGGTATCCAAGTGCTAGAGGATTTGCAGTTTTATGTTGTGTGTGCCCCTGTAGCTTTTCCATCGTCATATCGAGTTAACAGTTGCCTATAAAAATTAAAAACTTGGTGAAACGATCTTTCTCCTCCCCTCTTCCTTATTGTCATTTTGGTGCGCATATGACGTCAGAATATTGATTATGGTGTAACATTGGGATCCATGCTTCAATTACCGTACAATGTGAAGCGCGCACATGTCGGATCTCAAAAACAAAGAACAACGCTTCGAATTCTGTTGCTCCCGTTTCATACCTGTTATTACTCGATATTGTGAAATCCCATGTGAACTGTTAGTTGAATATCGCCATTGTTATACAACATTTTGAATTAAAGTGCTACACTGCGGAATCTCAAAGTTGAATTGTTGTTATTGTTGGCTATATTATTATTTTGTAACGACCGTACCTTCGTTTAAATCGGGAAAAATAAATGTTAATTGTATGATTATACGTATATGAAATTAAAATGAATGTTATAGCTTTATATATGTATAGTCGTTTTTTAAAATAACTAAATAGAACTCAAGGAATTTTAAGCTGAAATATTAAGAATATTTTACAATATACTCTTACGCCTGTATCTGTAGTGTGAGGATAGCATGTTTGTTTTGCATTCAAGGGATTCCGAGTTTGAATTTCGGCTAGTATGAATTACCCACGAAAGGATTTATAAAGGTTTTCCCTGATCGGAAATTTAAACGTTAGCTAACCCTGTGCTTTATGAAGGCTCATTTGAACATCATTTCACCGATTTCATTCATCGTCCGGTGTGACCCAACCGGTTAAAGAATTGTGTCTTTGTGGGTTCGTACAATTAAATGTCCAGGGTGCAGAAATTCAAAAACGCTCTTTATTTCGGTAGGAAAGTACCTTTTGCACAGCCCTGAGCAGCCGAATTACATAAGATGCACAAATACAACCTTCAAGGTCGTCTGCCACTCGATCACAAACAGGAGTTCACTTTCTATCTTTACGCTGATGACACAGTACTAAATTATTCTCACGTTAATCTCCAGCACGCACAAGTAGTACAGCTCTCTTTAGATCGCCTAACTCATTGGTTCAGCACTTGGCGGATCACATTGAACCCTCAGAAAATCTAAGCTAAAACCTTCACTCTTGGCCGACGTAAAATTGGAGGACGTAAAATTTAAAAAAAAAAAAAAAAAAAAAAAAAAAAAAAAAAAAAAAAAAAACATTGACAATATGCAGCCGTACATTATCGTGGTGCAACATCCAGCCTGCTTTAGTATTGTCCAGTTACTGATATGTGTGCAGCTACAACATGCTGATAAACCATTCAATGAATATCAAAAAATGAGATGACCATAGCTTTCCCAGCAGAAGCAACCACTTTTGCTTCTTTGGGGGTTGGTGTTGACGGAGATTTCCACACTGAGCTTTGCTGTTTGCTCTCAGGATCAAAATAATGTAGCCAAGTTTCATCAGCAGTGATTACGTTTGAAAGAAACTCCGGATATTTCTCTAACATCAACTTTAACTGCATGTTACCTCTATTGCAGCGGTAGGCGAAACTGAACATGTCTGAACTTGCCTGGTTCTCACAGGCGGGAACCAGGAGCAACAACAATGAAACTACTACGGCGTGTTTGTTTCACATTAAGATAATAGAATATAATAAGATCGAATTTTAGTGTGAAAAATTATGACCGTAGAAAAAATGTTATCATTCTTTATTGAACACCCTCGTACCTTTTCCTTACCGCAATATTTAATGTCAATGACGTCATACCATGGGCAAGGCTCTGCAGCTGTTGTGTTGTTGAAGGACACGACGAAATATAACACAAGGAAACCGCGCCCATCTCTGGAATATAAAACTAGACCAGACGCCAAGACTAGAAAAATTCACTTTCTCACTTCCATCGTGTTTTATAGCGAGGCGTGACAGCAATAAATGTAAATATGTTTTGCTTTTACAGAAAACGTTGTTCCAACTTCCAAGTTTATGTTAGTCACGGAAGCCCAAAAGAAACATTGCAACGAAGTGAAACATTTCAAACAATAAAATTTTTTCCTAAGAAGTGTAATAACGAAAAGCGGGGAAACGTTGTAATCGGAACTGCAACATGCATCGCCGAAACTACTGTCTGTAGTTTGTGTATATTCCCCGGCTCTATTGGTGTTTGAACTGAATACATGAAAATAAAAATAGGTAAAGAAATCTAGTTAAATCTGCAGCTATGCTCAAATAATTGCATTAACTAACAAACATCTACATTTTCTATTGCCTCTCTTCCAGTGTTTAAGCTCATTAATTCTCCCTGGAGCTTATTTATTTCTTCTTCGATTTGTCTAAAGATTACGTGAGATGCATTGTGCGTTCAAGTTATAATATCTATTTCTTTTTCATAACTGGACCAGATAGCACCTGCTGCTTTCATTTGGAAATACACTGAACTATTTGTGAATGCGAAACAAATGATAGCACTGTATAGTAAATAGAACCTAGTGGCAGCGAGGGGAGTTAGGTCTGTTCTTATACTTAAAATGGCGACGTTATCGCTGCAAGAACATCCGTTTTCTCAATTATAATGGTGTGACACCTATTGAAATTCATGGTCATTTCAGCCAGGCAGTTTTTACGTTCTCCAACGTTAAGTCAGATCGGACAATGAATGGAATAGGTGAAATGATGCTCAAATGAGCCCAGGGTCCATAGAACTCAGAGTTACCCATCAGTGGCGGCTGTTGGGTTAAATTATTGGTGGTGCACAAATGAAAAATAAAATACAGAGTAGTAATGACTCACCTATTTATACAGATTCTCTGCTCTACTCTCCTTAGACCTGGCGAATCTATCGATAACTTTTGCGTTGAAGTCGCTGATCTTCACAACAAAATCTCTCTCAATTGAAAGCATTGCTAATGCTGACAATCGGCCCTGTGACATTGTGTTCCTAAGGAAAGTTTTTATTCTCTTTAAAGTTGAGAAACATCATTCTGCTTCAGCGGTAGACATTGGCATAGTTAACAGTACTCGGAAGAGTTTGACATATTCGCTGAATGTAGTACATAAATTGTTTTCCTTATTGAAGTCCATCAAGCACAAAGCGCCGGACATTCTACGAAATTCCTCTCGACTGTAAATTACAGTCAGTTCCCTACGAATTTTAGTTCCAATGATAAAAGGATATAACCTTATTGTTTCTCTAAGGGAATCCTCCGGAAATGTCTTAGAAATTTTCTTGATGAAACAAAGTTGAGGCTACCAGATGCCCCGTGAAGCTAAATCTGTCCTTTGCTTCTCTAAGAATGTCACATACTTCAAGAGCTTCTCATCTTTTCACATCAAGATCTTCTATTCTTCTCCTCTTAATTGCTGTTCCTCGATATCCACGCTATTTCTTTCCTTTTGCACTTTCCTTTCAAACGCGTTTAGCTGGGCGATGGCAAATGTTGCATTGCAGTCCCGTTTCTGCAGCTGATTGTACAAAATGTCCACATGTTACATGATCTTGTATAAGAAAGACAGCCATAATACAAAATTATAATCTTTCATAGTGGCCATAAACCCAGAAGCCTGAACAAGTGCGGCGTTGTTGTTTAACAGAGCTCTCTTCTGAATAACCTCCATGCATTTAATTAAATTCTCCCTGTGATCGAAAAGCAGAGCACACAGAAGCTAAGCCTGATGGTCACGCTATAGCCGATGCTAAGATTAGGAGGAGCTAGGTCTATAAACCTCCATTTAAGCAATGTATAAGAAGCCACTCCCATCTCTTCACCTTCCCGCAGCCCCCTCAGAGAGCCCACATTTGGACGAAATCTTAGGTTAACTCTTCGCTACAAACCTGCGGCTCCTACAGCTAACCTCTGTTTATTTCGACTTCTGCGGTCATGGGCAGCTACAGACGATAAGCGTAATTGAAACATGTTTGTATATAAAACAGTGCAAACGAGTACAGATTTAATGTGCAAAATGCACCTGTTGTACATTCAAAATCAATGGGTGTAGCGCAAACCTGCAACCTTATGGAGGAACCGCGCCTGCCCGACATTCGTCTTTCAAGATAAGGGAAAACCCCGGAAAAAACCTTATCCAGGTAACTCACCCTGACAGAGATTCGAACTCGGGTCCTCTTGAGAGGCATGTCTTGTTGGTACCATGGATGTGTCTAATGTGCGTTCCTGGATGTCACAGTACAATGAAGGCAGAATACCGTGTGACAACAAACCAAGACAGTTCCACACATCGCCTCCAACATTCGCATTTCTGTGAGATCTGTACACACAATCCAGCATTAGGTTCTGAAAATGCTCAAAACAACGTTCTTCACTCGCAGGATCATGTGACACCAGCTGGTGCGAAGCCGTGACTGTCTTGGTTTGCTGTCACACGATGTTCTGTCTTCATTGAACTGTCGCTCCCAGGAACGTACATTAGACACATCCATGGTACCATCACCACATGCCTCACTCAACTGGCGATGAGTTTCAATAGATTTCACACCACAAAAATGGACAAAACGAATCATTACACGCTGTACTTGCAATGAAATCGTTGGCACTGTAAGTATCAAACAGTCCTAACTCTCGTCGCTGCCACTAGTCTTCTATTCAGTATACAGTGCCGCCATCTGTCACCCATTCACAAAGAGTCCACGTGTATTTGAAAAAAAAACAAAGTTCCTACCTGTCCCCCTCCTGAAACAGGAGGTGCTATTACTTGAACGCACCTCTTACATATAAAAACGGGTTCATCATCACCATCATCATCATCATCATCATCATCATCATCATCATCATCATCATCATCATCATCATCATCATCAAGTCTTCAAGGATTGGGTCCTGTGACCTGACCGTTCCGTTCTCTTCAAGAGCCTACAGATTCTTCCAGCGTGGAGCTGGGCGTCCCACATATCTCTTTCCCTTCGACATATAATGTAAAACTCTTCTTGGAAGTCGTTCCACGCAAATTCTTAAAATATGATTTTTCCATTCATTTTTGTTTTTTTATTATTTTACTGTTTAAATTAAAAATCCCAAACTCCTCTCTTATTTTTTCGTTTCTTGCATGGTCTATTCTTTTATAACCTGCCACGCTTCTGAAAAATCTTATCTCTGCCGATTCTAGATGTTTGCGTTGGTTCTTAGCCAGTGTCCATATTTCGGAACCGTATGTTAACTTTGGGACTGCCATTATCTTATAAAATTTCATCTGTGTTTCCTTTCTTGTTTTCCTGTTCAGCGTTCTTATTATAGTCCAACACATTTGATTGAATCTATTAAAACTATTATGCCGAATTTCACCAACAGATGTTAAAATCGACGTTAACAAATGTAACGTAACAATTGTCACAGCGTTAAAATTAATGTTAAATTTCTTGAGTTTCACCAACATCTTTTCTTAAAATGTTAACAAGCCTGTGTTAGCGCCAAGAAACTTGTAAATATCACAGTTATAGAAGGCTATGGATGATTTTCTGAACGTACTCCGATGCGCTTTTGTTTTCATTTTAGTCTGCACAAATGGCGGATGAGCAAAATCATAAATAAAGCCGTGAGACAAATTTCTCATCGACGGAGAAAGAATTGTTAATTGAAATGGTGACGAAGTGTAAGGATATTGTGGAAAATAAGAGGACAGATGCAGTGAATGTAAAAGAGAAAGATGTCGCGGGGAAAATATTGGAAACGAATTTAATTCAAATGCATATGTCACTGCTACATTTGAAGATCGACATATTACTTTCGATGCATGTTCTAACTCAGTATTACGTAAATTTAAAACGAGGGGCGAAGAAGGACAAGTGACTTGAAAGTTTCAAGACGGGAGGTGAACAATGTATTATCCTCATAATTCAGTGAATTATAAAATCGCAAGGTTATTGATACTTGAAGCAAAGGCGAGATCGCCATATTCCTTTCAATGCATGTTCTAACCCAGTATTACGTAAACTTAAAACGAGGGGCGAAGAAGGGCAAGTAACTTGAATGTTTCAAGACCGGAGGTGAACAGTGTATTATCCACATAATTCAGTCAATTATAAAATCGCATGCTTATGGATACTTGAAGCAAAGGCGAGATCGCCATATTCCTTTCGATGCCTATTCTAACCTCTCTTGTACTTCCGCAGTAACCATTATAGCAACATGTTTCGACAGTCTGTCTATACATCCGTAAAACAGTTTTCTTCGGATAGTTCCTCAAAATCATTTCTCCTCTTAGGCCGTACTCTATAATGAATGCCATTTAGACGGTCTTAAATATAGCAAATCGACATCAACAACTGAGTTCATGCTCGCCATCTTGACTGATTACAACTGTTAAGGACTTAACATTAGAAATTCGGCTTGTTAGTTTAACATGAGATTTAACACTAGTGTTACACTAACACTTGTTGGTGAAATGCAATTTTTGTTTTAACTATTGCTAAACTCGTGTTAAGTCTTAACATCTGTTGCTGAAATCGGGCATTAACATGTTCTATTATTTTATTGTTTATAACTATTTTTGCTCTTATGTTGTTTTTTCCTCTAAAAGCCCTCCAGGATGGGGGTTTAGCATTGGGCTGGTATCCCAATCCAGTAAAAAAGGAACTTACAATTTTCATAAATAGAGCCGGGTGCAACGTTATTTCTTCGTTATTAAAATTACATTTTGTTGTATAAATAACCATAACATTAGAAACAAATTGGTGGTGCAGTAGTAGTGGTAGTATGCACCAATCACATAACCGACAGAGATGAATGAGTGAGAGGGACACTCAAAACTACGAGCAACTATGGAGATGACCGAGTGGCTGCTATTATGGCTGATAGTGTTTTGGCCATGGGCAATCATTTTGCTGCCACTCACTTGATTGTCTCTTCAATATTGGTTTTTAGCATCGAACCCAGGTTTCATCTAAAGTTATGACACCCTGAAGGAAACCGTCACCTTCATATTGCAATTTTGCGGTTTCCATTTTGTGCCACAAGTTTACCTCATCGGGAATGTGTAGAACGTATCGATCGAAAATTTTCATCTTACACTTGCTCTTTACATTTCAGCTTCCCTGTCTACTCCAATACAAATGCGAAAGTACTGTTCTTCTAAAAGTATACTGACGACGTTCATTTGCACATCATTACTAATAGAGGTCTGCCAGCTCCACATTCTTATGTACATCTTACCTAAATTTACAAAATGCATCCACCCAACTAGAATAGCCACCATACGCGATAATCTATACTCTCTGTATCGAGCTGCTCAAAAGGTTGCCCTGGCGTTTTCTTTGTTAACAGAAATCTCTAAGATAATGCACTGATTATTCTTGTAACTGTGACAGGAGTACTGGCAAACTTCTCGTACGCGTTGCGGCATGTCGGGGTGTCGAGCGAGTATTGCCGCACAGTTTGGCTCAATTATTTGGCAGGGGCTTGTTCCTAGGGTCCTTGCCCGTTAAGCACCTCGTTGAGCCCTCCCGGCACTCAACACCTCATAAGATAGGATATGTGATAGGTGAGGACTACGGATGGGAGGTTTCCAACAGGTCGGGGTTTTTCTCAGGGTAGGTCTGCATGAATACTCGCTTTTGAGTTTCAGGGAATGGGTGCGTCCTGACAGTATGTGGGTATTATCGCATATAAGATAACACGACCTTGAATGTCAAGTTTATTGTTACAATTAGTCCTCTCCACTCGCCACTGTTGATGATGTTATTCGCACATTAGGCGCGAGATTTGAGATTTTCCCGTTGCTGCGCGCATGACACGACTGATATGTATCTGTGTACGCGTTGTTCCTGAACGTTGTTAGTGAATTCCTTCGTACGACATAGTATTTCCGGAGGATTGTTAAACAAAAACGCAGTGTTTTGAAATCTTAATGACCTTGTAATGTGTGCAGTTTCGCTCATTCGCTAACACAGGGTGTTCGATAACCACCTAATGTGAGTTACTGCGTCCATCCACGGACGCGGACTCTGATGAAATTTCTGTCTTTGTCGCCTCCTTCACACGCTGAAACAGAGCGTTTTTCCTAGCATACATTGAACGTCGCCATTGCACAAATTTTCCCTTTCTTTCGCCGAATTTTGGACACTCTAGAAGTCATGTGATCGGTTGCTTGTCCCTTATAGGTTGTGTTTCATCCCTACTCTTGAATTTAATAGCAATTTCTAGTGTATGAGGTATATATTCCACGCGAATTTGTCTTTCCCACAGTCAAGCTAATTAATGCATAAGCATGTTTGGAACTGTGTACTTTAGATTCCAGAGTCTATTTTCTCGTCACGTATCATATGCAGGCCAGGACTTAGGCTAGCACCGAGGGTCTATCCTTGGACAATGCCACCTTTGTCGGTAGGAACACAAAGAACCTGCCTCTGAGGGAAGATGTTCATTTTTCCCTCTCCCTTAACACGTTGGGTTCATGTTTTTACTAACTCTGAACAGTAGGCTTCGCGCTGGCGTGGTCGCACTCCCGTGTCAATAACACGACTCATCAGATTAGCACCCAGCTACTAACCACCTTTAATTGATGGCGATTTCTTTAGCTCACTCATCCGTTCAGTTTAGCCCACAGTAGCCGAAATAACCTCAATGAACGCGATTTCTGTCTTGGTGCTCTCTCACGACGGTTCTACCTCGACCCCCAGCTAGCGACTGAACTTTAGATATGTATTTGCTCCCTGAGAGGTCATATGACGCTTCGCTTCCCCCTCAGTTCATTATTTTTAATTAGTTGGTCGGTAGAACACATATGGAGTCCCAGTTACGAGAATCTCACCCTGGACCACCCAAAATGTCCCCTTCCTGTCAAACTATGTTTGAAACTAAACGCGGGGTGCGGCCCTTATTTATGGTTGCGGTCAGCTCTCCTAGGGGAGAAAAAAATCCCACCGTTCAGAGTCTTTAACAAACTTGACACTGCACACAAAAATACTTGTTTCAGTACATGTATATATTCCTTTAACATTCAATTAATCAACTCGAGGAACAGAGTACCGTTTCAGTGTGCTAAGCAGCAATGAATGCATCGTGCATGACAAATGACAGATTATGTCTAAGTGGAGTTATCAGTGGGTTATCTAGGAGGCTTCTATTAAAAGATAGGTCAAGATGATCTTTCGATTATCAGGATTATACACAAGTGATGCTGCATGGCTTTGCAGAGTACTCTTGCCTCTTACAGTTTCAATTTCTATGAGGCAGCTAGGTTCTTATATACTAAACATTTCAGAGCACTACAAGTGACAGTATATTATCTACAAATGCCTAGTAAATACTATTACTGTATTCAAATTCAGATTTTATTCTCTCTCACAGTCATCTTGCATCGGTTACGCTGATAGCAGCAATTCCAAACCACTAGTTATTGAGTGATATGTGGTTTGAGATTATGGGTCATAGGCTTGCAAATTTAACTTCAACGTATACCAACTGAGTCATCCGCGCCTTATTTTTTGGAAGGTAGGTCACCCATCAAACGGCTTATGCACCTTAGTCCAGTTTTGCGCTTATCAAACTGTATTTTTTAAAGTTCTTAGAAAGAGAAAGTCGCAACATTCAGAGGAATAGTGGCTTAAGGGACAAAGCATACTGCTCGCTATTACATCACCTTTACTTAGAGCGATTTTCGGTTTTTATCCGATTTTATAAACCTTTATTAGAGTACACATGGCAAAGCAATTCAGTAAACGCCTCGTAAATAAAGGACCTATCATATGAGTACAGTAACAACGTCAGTTAAGAAGAAAATGGCAGACTTTTGTACTTAGAGTAGGGATTGGCTGCAAAAAATTAGACAAAATTAGAGACACGCCTCATGCATCATGGATGCTTCCAGTTAAAACGTACTGTTACCCGAACGTCGGAACACCCTATAGAGCGGGCAAGCAGGAGACGGTCGGCGCTCGCCCCGCCCCCTCGTTTGTCTTATAGCGTTAAGGAGGGATGGCTGGGACAAAAAAACATCACTGCGCCGTCTCTTTCTGTTCCACCATTGTTCTCGAACTTACGGGATATTTCATCTAATCGAGAACCTTCCAGATCGGCAAGCTGACACTATATAAGCAACACGTCGTGCAAGAGGAGTTAGTCAGAGTCAGAGTTCTTGGCGAGCAGTGTAAGAGTGCAGTGCTAGTGTACGACGAGAAGACTGTGTACGTGCATCGGAGAATTATATGTAATTACGAGTGCAAGTGAAACTGCAACGGACGAACTGGTGAATCGTAATTTTGTGCATTACGTAATCCTGTGTAATTGGCAAATGTTCAACTGTAAGTCGGTGGAAATAAAGAACATTTTTGAGTGGTGTAATTGGACTTTTCATTTCACGAACCCACAAAGTCACAGTACATATTGTGACTTTGTGGGTTCGTGAAATTAAAAGTCCAATTGCACAAACTCAAAATGTTCTTTATTTCCACCGAATTGCAGTTGGAACTGTTGCAGATTACATTGGATTACGTATCACACACAATTACAATCCACCAGTTCGTTCAGTCACAGGTCCACTCCACACTCACTATTACGTACAACTCCCTCTAGAGCTGGCTAAAAACTCCAGTCCTTTTTCTAGCACGGCGCTCCTCACGGCTGCTCGCCCAGAACTGAACTGACTCGTCCACTGCAGCTCTTATATAAGAGGATCGCTGTTTCTGGAAGCTTCGCGGCTCGGAACGTCATCCCGATGGTTCCAGACGTCAGGGGGAGGGGAAAGAGACGGCTAGTGATGCTTTTCCAACCATCCCCTCAGTTAGCGCTACACAGATAAATGGGTAGGCGTCTGGCCCCTACCTGCCAGCTGCTGGTTCTGTCGGGAATTCCGATGTTCGGTTCACAATATTATTAAACAATGGTTTATTTACATTTTGCTAAAATAATGGTATGGAAACATCCAGAAAATGATTAAGACTACCTTAAAAGACTAAATCAAGCACAAAAACCTCTAAGGTGGCCATGGCATAGCGTCAGGCACACAAGTTTGTACTATTGAACGCAGAACGTGCTTTCTGTCAAGTCCCAAACAGCTGAATAGCATTATGACCTCTCCTATGCCCTAACCCCCAACGACACAGCTTCGAGACTCAGCATTGTAATTATTCTTTTTATGTTCACCAAAACTTGCAAACCGAACTCACAATAATTTAATGATCAAGTCCCTGAGGGCGTGTATTAACCAAGAAGATCATCGTTTCGAGCAGCTGCTTCGTTAGGGAAGTCGTGTTCCAGGAGTAGAAAAGGTCATTCCGGTGCCTCAAAACATACGAATTTGAAACGACATTTTTAATAGCACAATAATTCTTTGTGTACAAAGCTGTTTAACTTCCACGTTAAACTCTGATGCATGTTTTCTGCGTTTAAATATGTATAAATGATTCTTATTTCAATTGCACTTACCTATAGGTATGTTTAAACAGCTAGCTACTTGTAGTTCCCCAATAAAGAAACTTCAAATATAATCATAAAATATTAATAAAGTAATTAAAATAAAAAATGACAAGTTTTCAGAATAATGCTTGTAAACTGTGGGTATTACGTGAAAAAATTAGTATACCTATGCAAGGGATTTGAACCACCTTCACAACAGACAGATGACATCGCAGGTTTGCGCTAGTTACAACTGAGCTACCTAGTAACGTGTGATGTAAACATTCCATCCAACATATAGTATTTGCTTGTTTCAGTGAACATTTACAGACGTGCGAACGTCAACTGTCTTATTACGAATATACTACAGACGATGTGATAACATCTATATTAGTACTAATTTCTTTGAATGTTTAACATCCATGTTAAATACGCGGGTAGAACCTAGTAATGGGGTCGATGTTTTCATATTGGATTAAAAAATAGGGATTGAACATAACACTTGATTTACTCTTTAACCAAACAGTATTCATAATTTACAATTATATTCTGAAGAGTCTTACAGTTGTAAAAGTAAGTGGTAAAGTAACGTAGAATTTTGATGCCCGACGCCTAATTTCATCCTCCAAGTATGGTAGACCCGAGGCTTCGTGAAGCAGCCTGGTAGGAATATAACGACCCATAGAATATATAGACCGTGGTCCTCTATTCTGTCCACGTTGGAGCTATGCCAACCTGCGGCCATGACCCAGATCTCGCAGGCATATAGCATCACAGAAATTACCTGCGCTCGGAAGAGGCCAACCGGCATCGAGTTCGATCCCAGAATTGGGTACAGGGAAGCAATTACTTCCAGCACCCTTGCCGCTAGCTCCCTGATGTGCTGGCGAAAAGTTAGGCCTCTATCCAATGTTACTCCAAGGTACCGGACAGAGTTAGTCCACCCTATCCTTCGACTTCGGAAGTTGAATTTGGGGTAGTCTGCTGGAGTGTGACGCATTGTGGAAAGTATGGGGTGGCTTTTGTCCGGATTTACGACAACGCCAACGCTGACACCACTTGTGAGACGGCGGTGTCTCTGTAATGGGTTGAAGGCTCTGATGATGTTTGTCTTTGCCGAACAGAAGCACGTCGTCAGCATATTGTGCCATTTCGACTCGTGGCTCTGTGGGTAAATCTGCCATAAAGGCATTGAATAGGGTGGGAGATAATACAGAGCCTTCGGGGACTCCGCCTCTCACTGGTCTTAGTGTTGATGTTCTCCCCGCGAGTGTGACTTGGAAGGTGCGGTGTCGTAAGAAGCCGTGTAGGATGTTGACCAACTGTGTTGCCAGATGGATCAGTTTGTATAGGAGTCCGGCATGCCATGTCCTAGAGAAGGCTTCTCGACATCCAACGAAACCCCAGCCGTGAAGGAGGCTTCCAGGAAACCCAGGGCAACGTTCTTCACCACACGCAGTAACTAATGGGCTGTCGAGTGCCCAGGACGAAATCCAAAGTGATGGTCAGGAATGACTTGAATGTCTCCCAGTATTGGGGACAAGCGGGTGAGAATCAAACTCTCGAGAACATTTGAGAGGGTGGAAAGGAGGCTAATGGATCCGTAGCTGGAAGGGTGTACCGGATTCTTCCCAGGTCTCAATATGCTTATCACCTGGGCCTCCCTCCACTCTCTTGGAAAGCACCGAAGGCTAAGGCACATGTTGAAAACACTAGTTAAGAAGAGTACCTCATTGAAGGGAAGATGGCGGAGCATGAGAGGTGCCATCCCAGGCCCCACCGCCTTCTTTGGTTTGAGACGCTCGAGTACACCTTAGACTTCGCTAGAACGGATGGTTGGGAGAATTTCCGCATCCACAGGAGGGCGATGTAAGAAACGGCGGACCTTCTGGCGGACACGTTCGGAAAAGATGTCCTGGGGGTCCTCTCTTGGACGCAGGGTACGTTCAGGGTAGTCAGCGGAAGCATTTGCTTTGGGTCAAAGGTGAGGGACGTCCCGTGCTTTTTCTTTTGTAGATGCAAACATTTTCTGCGAATTTTCGATGCCACTCGTAAATTTGTTTACAGCACGGCAGTTGTTTATTAAACTGATGGCGAAATGCTCGTTGAGCGGAAACAATGGACACTAGGTTTGCTAATTGTAGCACACAGACTTATTTCTCTTGTAGTGTCGCTGCCATTTCACTATAAACAAAACACAAAAGAACAGTGCCAATGCGGCAGTGACTGTGCCTTCAACCCCCGTGATACTTTAATTGTAAACTTTTCTTTCTCCTTGAATGTGGGTATCATGTGTCTGTCTTTAGTAGTTTGGAAAAAATGATGTTTGAGATCTGTTTTTTTTCTTTTTCTTTTCTTTTTGAATAGCCCTGTATATCCCCATAAATTATCTACTCCACTCTTTTCTCAACAATTCCTAGTGATATTGCCTACACATATGGAAATTTTCAGTCTACATCGCTGTAGAAAAGTTGAAAAACGTTTCAGATATTAAGATTTCTAAAATAAGCATTATTGTTGATTGTAAATATTTCTTCCATTCACAAACCCACGTACAAACGTGTTGTTTAACTTGGGAACTAAATATAAAGCCTAAATCAATAAATAAACATTGCCAACCTGCACCCTGGGTCAGTTACGAATTCAGTTAGTTCCACATCAAGCTGATAGAGAAGTAAAATTGGAACCACTCTTAATACCACAATAAGAAAGAACGGAAGGAGGTGGGATCGATGAGAGCGATATTTAAAACATAAGTTGTAGCCAAGAATTGGCAAGCTGATAGTTTGCAATCCTTCCCTACTTCCATCTGCGTAGATGTAAATCGGAAGAGGCATAGAGCAAGAAGAGAGATGGGAGCAACTGCGATGCTTCTTGAATATTCATTTGCTCCCCCTCCAACTCACGTTAATGGCCTTCTGAAAAATCCATATCTGCTCCCCAACGTGAATAATCAGGAAACTAGTTGCTTGTAATTCGCTATATGACTTTCCGAATCCCCGTGCTTCTTTCCCGGTTGCACTTCTAAGTTTGAGAGATTACAATGTGTATTAAAGGGGAGAGATGTACGTGCCTTCTCGATGTACCAAATTTCTGCTCAGCATTACACGAGCTCAACTTTTACAGTCCTTCTTGCACTAGGTATAGGTCTGTCCCCTGTTCGGTTCTCATTTAAACATAATTATTCCAATTTGGTCCTCATAATCTTTAAGTATATAGGTTAATGCCATGTGGTATTTGTTGCTCTAACGCCTTTAAATATAGTGGAACCAGTTAGTTTTATCGAGTTTATCTTTGTCAGTACGTAGTACAATGGTAGGGAGATCCTTTACTCTATAACGTCTTATTCGGCAACAAATGCATTCGCCGCGATACCAACGCAGTCTGAGCACAGCACACTCATCTTGCCCAAAGAGTGATGACCCCTCTCTATACTTTAATGATTACAAGTTTCAACACATCCAGAAGGAGCACTGCTTAAGTGCTAGTTATAAGAAACAAGTGAACAAATATTAGGTACAATTAATGGAAATTAATTCTGGACGGAAAGCAGAAGATCCGTGGTTCAAAATCCGGCTATGGCATTGAATTTTTCAGTCTGGCTCTACACTTTCATACTGCGTCCTACACACGGCTAGTGTGAAAGAACAATTAATTTCCATTAGTTGTACCTAATAGTAGTCCGAACTGTAAAGCCCGGGCCTTAAAGTACTTACAGCATAGTAAGTCGCCATTAAGGTAGTTGTCTCATGTATTTATGATAACTCCTTGTGGTTTACTATAAAGCCCGGGCCTTAAAGTACTTACAGCATAGTAAGTCGTCATTAAGGTAGTTGTCTCATGTGTTTATGAGAACTCCTAGTGGTTTACTATAAAGCCTGGGCCTTAAAGTACTTACAGCATAGTAAGTCGTCATTAAGGTAGTTGTCTCATGTATTTATGAGAACTCCTAGTGGTTTACTATAAAGCCCGGACCTTAAAGTACTTACAGCATAGTAAGTCGCCATTAAGGTAGTTGTCTCATGTGTTTATGAGAACTCCTAGTGGTTTACTATAAAGCCCGGGCCTTAAACTTCTTACAGCATAGTAAGTCGTCATTAAGGTAGCTGTCTCGTGTGTTTATGAGAACTCCTAGTGGTTTACTATAAAGTCCGGGTCTTAAAGTACTTACAGCATAGTAAGTCGTCATTAAGGTAGTTGTCTCGTGTGTTTATGAGAACTCCTAGTGGTTTACTATAAAGTCCGGGTCTTATACTACTTACAGCATAGTAAGTCGTCATTGAGGTAGTTGTCTCATGTATTTATGAGAACTCCTAGTGGTTTACTATAAAGCCCGGGTCTTAAAGTACTTACAGCATAGTAAGTCGTCATTAAGGTAGTTGTCTCATGTGTTTATGAGAACTCCTAGTGGTTTACTATAAAGTCCGGGTCTTAAAGTACTTACAGCATAGTAAGTCGCCATTAAGGTAGTTGTCTCATGTATTTATGAGAACTCCTAGTGGTTTACTATAAAGCCCGGGCCTTAAAGTACTTACAGCATAGTAAGTCACCATTAAGGTAGTTGTCTCATGTATTTATGAGAACTCCTAGTGGTTTACTATAAAGCCCGGGTCTTAAAGTACTTACAGCATAGTAAGTCGTCATTAAGGTAGTTGTCTCATGTGTTTATGAGAACTCCTAGTGGTTTACTATAAAGCCCGGGCCTTAAAGTACTTACAGCATAGTAAGTCGTCATTAAGGTAGTTGTCTCATGTGTTTATGAGAACTCCTAGTGGTTTACTATAAAGCCCGGGTCTTAAAGTACTTACAGCATAGTAAGTCGTCATTAAGGTAGTTATCTCGTGTTTATGAGAACTCCTAGTGGTTTATCTTGAAGGATAAGGGGAAACTCCGGAAAAACCTTATCCAAGTAACTCACCCTGACGGAGACTCGAACTCGGGACCTCTTGAACGTGAGGCAGACATGCTACCATCTACGCTACCGAGGTGAACGTGTGTGGGTAGGAAAGAGAGGATGTTAAAAAATATGTACAACGTACATCTTGGGTAATGCAATATTAATGCTGACTGCTTTAGTTATACAATTGTTCACAGTTAATAAACAATTACATTTTGGCTCTGTGTTATGTGAAAATAGCATGTTATAAATTAAATAAAATAAAACATCAAGTAATTTTCTCTGCAAATTAAAGGAGACCATTCAGAACAAAATCAGGTCGAAATTTTCCGACACTTTGTTTTGTTTTTCTTTAACTAGTTTATCAATGTCAGTACGTAATATCTGGGACATTTGTTATAGAAGACTGCATGTTAGATAGGAGCTCAGCATTTACGGATTTGTAACAGTCCTTCCTCTTGCACTAGGTTCTGGTCTGTCCCCTATTCGGTTCTCACTTAAACATAATTCTTCAAATTTGGTCTTCGTGATCTTTAGATATATAGATTACTGAAATGTGAAATTTGCTGCTCTTTCATCTTTAAATATAGTGAAACCAGTTACCTTTATTGCATTTTGTACCTTCCATTCTGTAAAGTGGTGATCGTTTAGGAGTGTAAACGTACTTTTCAAACTTCGTACTGGTGCGCCTAGTACTGTGAAACAACTCGGTAAGGGTTTACATAAGCAGGCTAGAAATATTCTTGTTAATGTGTATTTCTTTTTCAAACATATGTCAAATAGAGACATTTTGGAAAGTACAAATTTCGCTCAGAGTCGAGAATTAATGCCACAAGCTTGTCATGTGAGTGCTGTAACAGTATTTTGGGGTTATATTCGGAGAAATTGTGAATTTAAATATGTAAAAATGTATGTAATTGTGTGATTGGCCGAAATAATAATGGTATGACGTAATATGACGTAATGTGGTGACGTGCCATTGGATCGGCCAATCACAAAATTAAGTAGAAGTAACGATAGAGACGAGAAGTTAATAATCTTTAAGAGACAGATATGTTCTTCAGTTTTGTTACATTACAATAAGTTAATAATCTTGTTATAAAGAGAAAGAGATTTTTGTTGTAACGACCAATGTGATGTGTACCGCTGCAAGAACAAAAATGTTTTAAGTTGTAGTTCGAATCCTTATAATATATAACCAATTATAGAATTTGACTTCTTTATTCCGGACCACGCCTTGAAACAGATATGTCTCATGACTTATTTACAGTTCGATTGATACTTCAAAATAATCATGAAAGTGAACGTACGAACAAAATTTTGGAGCTGATGTTGCCGTGGATGCCTTGTACAGGAGGATCCAAGAAAGAAATCAGAATTAACTACGAATATGCCAACAAATTCCCGTTACAGTGCTCATTCTATGACGAACATTGTTGCAGAGGGAAAACAGTTTAACAATTTAGAAGCAGTTTCCATATTTAGATCTCCAGGAAAATATCGAGCAGCTAACATAGCTGCTACCAACTTAGACAATTTTCAAAAGTGTGCTTTTTGTAGAACAATTTAATATTTATGTGACAAGGGTCCAAAACGCTGACCCATTTAATGAGGGGGAAAATATAATATACGGAATATATATCTTCCATGAATACTATTCTGAAATCTCTTCGCTTCAAATATACAGGATATTACAAAAAGGTACGGCCAAACTTTCAGCAAACATTCCTCACACACAAAGAAGGAAAATATGTTATGCGGACATGTGTCCGGAAACGCTTAATTTCCATGTTAGAGCTCATTTTATTACTTCTCTTCAAATCACATTAATCATGGAATGGAAACACAGCAACAGAACGTACCAGCGTGACTTCAAACACTTTATTACAGGAAATGTTCAAAATGTCCTCCGTTAGCGAGGTTACATGCATCCATCCCCCGTCGCATGGAATCCCTGATGCGCTGATGCAGCCCTGGAGAATGGCGTATTGTATCACAACCGTCCACAATACGAGCACGAAGAGTCTCTACATTTGGTACCTGGGTTGTGTAGACAAGAGCTTTCAAATGCCCCCATAAATGAAAGTCAAGAGGGTTGAGGTCAGGAGAGCGTGGAGGCCATGGAATTGGTCCACCTCTACCAATCTATTGGTCACCGAATCTGTTGTTGAGAAGCGTACGAACACTTCGACTGAAATGTGCAGGAGCTCCATCGTGCGTGAACCACAATGGGTATTTTGACATTTGTCTGCACGAATGATTTCAATACTAAATGAGCTCTAACATGGAAATTTAGCGTTTCCGGTCAGATGTCCACATAACATATTTTCTTTCTTTGTGTGTGAGGAATGTTTCCTGAAAGTTTGGCCGTACCTTTTTGTGAGACCCTGTAGAAGAACCAACCATGGTAGCAAATTTCTGCTTGAAAGAGGCGATATTGTTGCTGCAAGACGAAAATTTCTGCACGCAATGCACAACATTAGTACCCAAGATCCATGGTATAGGAATGCAGCCAACCTCTGATTTAAGTAGAAGAATCCACCATTATCTTTTTAGCTGACGTTGTTAGTGTATTATATGATAGGTCCATTATTTCCGAGGCGTTTGCTGAATTAGTTTACCATGTACACTCTAGCAAAAACTTTGTAAAATAATCTGGAAACCTGAATTCGCTCTCAGTAAAGGAGTAGTATGTTTTTGAGGTGTACTTTAGCAAGCAGTACGTTTTGTCCCTTAAACCGATATTCCTCTGAATTTTGCATACTCTTCTTTCTAAGAACGTCAAGCAACAGTTTAGTAAGCGAAAAACTGGACTAAGGCTCACATCGCGTTTGACGTGTGGCCTACCTTCCAAAGCAATAAGGCGTGACTGACTCACCTGCAGACTCAATTGTCTCTTTGAAAGATGCTGTAATTACAGCAAGTTCAGCTTATAACAAAATTTTTGTTTTTGAGTTATGCTGCGCACATACAAGGCTCCTACCCACGCCCCTTTTTTTCTTAGAATGCGTTTCTTTGTATTCAGAGTCCCAAGCCACATTTCCGATGAAATTTCCGTATGAATTTTTATACGGAATTTTATATACTGTACTTATTGTAAGAGCATAATACAGAAAAACGAATGCATTATAAGACTATTAAATGCACTCTTAAAGTTACAAGGTGTTCTTAAGGGCTGAGATAAACATTTATCCTTGAGGTAAGGTTCGGGCGGTACCGAATAGAGGAACGGTACTGTCTTCCAGTTTCCTTGGGTCGAGTATACAGATTCTCATTTTCTCCTCTTCTATTCCATTAAGGCTTTGAAGAAAACTTTGGGTTGTATCGTGCCAACTTCATTAGCAAGATACTGGGGTCAAAGCAAATTAAAGATTGGTTCGACGCTTGCCGTTGTGGCTTCTGTCCTCATTCCTCCTTACGTTGCCTTCTGTTTTATCTACTTAAGTTTCTGACATTCTCTCCAGTTTCACAACCATTCACAATTTGTCTTCCTTCAACACTTATCTCTTTATGTGATATTATACTTCTGCATACCTAAAGTGACTGTGCAACATCGATGTGAGGAACAAAGATACATATTTCGAGAAAATATGAATAAATAGCATTCTTCATCTGTAGAGTGTAAACAATGGCGCATCAGTAACCCTTAAGATAACTTCCCTAATGCAATTTCAACTGTTAATTCCATATTGTTGCGTATATGATGAGCGTAATATCTGGAAATTACTATAATGATTATTTAAAATTCATTTCCTGTAACTTGTGTTTGGGAGAAAGCTGTTTGTGTATGATTAAGTTTAAATTCTTTTTTAATAATTATTAATTGATCGATCAACTGTACAGTGCTTTACAGATTAGAGTGAAAAGAAGGTAAGAGAACAATATATTAAAGAACAATAACTCTCAGTGGTAGGCTAACTACATTAAGTTAGAACTCCAATAATACTCTCTGAGAAATTATGTCAATATTGAAGATGCAAGACAGACATCAAGCACTAGAATCACTCGAATCAAATGTATCACTCAGAAGCAGGTCCCGTGGTAGTCTCCTCTTCAAGCGTGAGGGCTGGCGCGTGCGGACGCCGATGTTATAACACAGCGCCTGGAACTTCTTACAGCGTGAAAAAGAAACTACGGACGATCCTGCGAATGTAGTCGTGAAGAGGTAACAGTCCTAGTTCGTGATGGAGCTGCTGATTACTGATGAACCATGGAGCGTTGGTAGCGATGCGCATGAAGCGATTCTGTATAACTTGAAGACGACGCAGATGACATGTGTGTGCGGCCCCCCGCACTTGGCAGGCGTAAGTAATAAGCTGGAACGGCGATGCAACAGAGGTGAGAGTTTTGAAAGTCGCCCGGAGGCCAGTGATATAAGACGATGGATATGAGAATGCCAGGTCAGTCGAGAGTCCAAAAGCACTCCAAGGTATTCACCGGGAGTTGCAGTGGGGAGCCAAGGGACATTGTTCCTATAGAGACACAACGGAGGAAGCGGAGCATATCGGCGAAGAGTGAAGATTTTAGCCTCGGTTTTCTGAGGGTTCAAAGAGATCCGCCATGGGCTGAACCAATGAATTAGGCGATCTAAAGAGAGCTGTACTACTTGTTATGCGTGCTGGAGATTAACATGAGAATATAGTACTGTGTCATGAGCATAAAGAGCTAAAAAAGTCGGGGCTAAGTCAGGAATATCAGAAATGTATACATTAAATAGGGTCGGGGTCAAGATAGAAGCCTAAATCCTGCTGATTGACAAAATATGTACTTTGGGCTGGTGAATCACAGTGCACAATGAGACACTTAGCATCCAGCTAATCAAGGTAAATAATACACAGGTGGCCAGTAACAGGTCCCAACATGTTCTTAATAATGTAAACAGGATTGCACAAGATGGTGCAAGTAGATAAAAATTAATCGACTACACTAAATATTAATCAAAATTCATTTAGCCAAATCTGGCCCTCTTTGTTTTAATGCATTGCTTTCAACCTAAAAAGCATTTCCAACGCATCAAGATTTCACTAGACATGTAATGTTCTTTCAACTTTGAGATAATATAATTCCTGATAGCTAAAAGAAATTACTCTGAACCCCGAGAGAGTCTAAATAACACTTCTGTAGTGAAATAAGACGTTTTTTCCTTACACCCTGTGTGTGGCAACATCCTCTACTACTGCTTATTTATCGCTTGCTAGCACAAACTGCTCTGTACAATCTTGAACCGAACATTCGCTTACGCATGTATGGAAATAGTAGCTGATCCTTGGTGGTGTAACTCTGCTGTAAACTGCTGACAGCCAGAAGCGTGTCTGAGTTAGTGACAGTGAGTGAAATTTTTGTGTTAAGAGAGTTAAAATAAGGAAAAAGTTATAAAAACAACTGCATAGCAATCTCACAAATCTTAGTAGATATTGATGTAATTCTTTACTAAATAATTACTTACAGAAATATTGTAGCTCTAATTTAATACATATATAAAGGACGTGCCCATGATGCCAACACAAATTTTGAATAAAAATATTTAAAAGTTTCATAAATAGTGAAATGTATACAGTAATAAAGCACTTTGTATAATCCTTACATCGAATTCTTGAACAGATACTATATCTATTAATCGATTGATTAATCGATTAAAGTAACACGGTTAATCAATTAAAAGTTTTGAACGATCGACACAATACCTGGAAGATCCAGTTGAAGTCATATTAACGTAATACATTAGATTCTTCATTCATGTAGTCTAAATTCAAATAATAAATATGCTCTCTTTCAGGAGTACTTTTAAATCTCAATTTCCGTTTTCTCTGTCACAAAGTTGAACGTCGAGAAGACCGACGCCTTCTTGCATAAAATTTGGTGTGTATGCACAGCGCCGCGCCTTCTTCCTCAGTTCTGTCTGTAAACGTTCACCTCACAGGAAGAGAAACGGCTTATACAGAAACAGGAAGAAAATGGGAGCCAGGACTTCCTTTGACTCCTCTCGGCTGTGATGGAGCAAAATTGTACGTTTCCCTTCCTGAAGCGAACTGAATAACAATCAGTCTGTAAGAACCAGTTATTATGCTAAGGGATATGAATGGATAATCTAGAGACTGAAATAGAACCAGACACCTGCAGGTGGAATTTCCTTTCGTGATCTGACACGCATTCCCTAAGAGATACTGCAAGTGTCTTTTTCGCTTATTTTCTTAAAACTGTTATTAAATGTGATCAGTTAATCGAATAAGTAATCCAAAATATATATAAAACCAAAACATCACAGGCCCCTAATTTCACACACCACAATCAGCAATTTTCAGTATTTTGAGCTCTAACCCCCCCCCCCCCCCCCGAAATACTGTTATCGACAGAGTTAAGGTGCACTGAACTTCAGGTGACCAGCGTTACGATCGTCCCCTATCTTGTCTAATCTGCTCAATTAGAAAGGCGAAGTATCAGTAAATGGCGTACACTAAGTTACGAAACACAAATAGAGCTGCGTGTGTCTATATATTGTCGCGGTGCTGGACACAAGCGTGTCGGCACAAATCGATAATAGACGGCGGATAATGTTTCATGAGCTTGCGTGAGCAGTTAACAATAACGCCGAGAAGTGATCACAAAAGCGGCAAAAAATGTTATCTCAGATAAAGGACTCGCCGCCACAGGTAGGGTTTCATGTTTGGAAATTTCTAGAGATATCTCGATTGACGGAAAATAGTTGTTTTCTTATTTGTGCGAGAATGTTCTCGAGTTATGAATGGACAAATAAAAGTATTGTGACACGCCAGAAGAGTCAGTGGATGCAAACGGCGAAGAATATCGGAGTGACGCTGGACCGTAAGTTAACTTACGTTCAGCACGTCAAGGGCAAGGTCCAGCTGGGGCACGTCGCACTCCGGAGCCTATACCCCATTTTGCGATCAACCATGCCCATCCGACTCAAATTCCAGCTGTATCGGGCGATCATTCCGCCTATGATTCTGTACGGCTGTGAGATCTGGGGAACAGTGGCTAATACCACTTTCGTCAGGCTCCAGACGCTGCAGAACAAGGCACTTCGCATCATTTACGATACAGGCTGGAGATTCCCAGCTCATATCCTGCATGAGCACTCCCAGATCCCGTACATTGTCGATGTCATCCGCGAGAGGGCACGATCAATGTACGACAAAATCCAAAATCCCCCCAACCCTGGGGTGGTATGGACAGAGGGATCAAAGGCGCTTGCCATTCTTCAGACTACCAAGAGACGTCTTGGGACCACTTGGTTAACCCAAGAGAAACCCCAGATGTCTCTAGGACTAATTTTTACGCCTGATGGAGCAAGTGATATACAATCCGTAGCCAAAACGGAGCAAAAGCTTAAATCGTGTCTCCCAAAACGGGGGAACGCTTAAGTGCAGCTGCCTATGAGAATTTAACAAGGGCATCCCATTCGAAATTCCCCAAAACTCAAACACCCCAGCAGAGCATGAAACCAAATACTAGCTCATTTCGCAGGTTACGCCACAAATCGGCTAGATACTGCGGCATAAGACACACGGACGGGGAAAAACAAAAATAGCGCCGCCCGACTAGGACTACCTCTGGACCTCTGGAGAAGAGTCAGTTGTGAAACAAGAGATAGCCAGCTGTGTTGTAACGAGAGCTAAAGATGTAATCTGCTGGCACTGCTTGTTATTGTGATGAACCTTGTAAGACTGTGTATATGTGATTTAATGTTGTTATGTGAGAACTGAATAGCGAATTTCGACTAAAATAAAGGAGATTTTTAATTTCTGCAACTCGGCCTTTTAATTCTACGAACCCACAAAGTCACAAAATGTTATTTGGCACCTGCCGATGTATGACACATTGCTGTCCAGATGACACGATTATATCTCAACAGAGTATACATACACTGGACTCGCGTGTATGTGAGATAAGCTGTGTTCCGAATTTTTTCCGATACGCCTTTTTGCATTGCCATATAGTAATATTAGTTACATATCTTTGGTTCAATTTATAAGAAATTATTCGTACCAATAAAATGCATTATCTGATATAATATTTTAAGTAATCTGTTATGTGCACTCAAATTGCATAGATGTCTGTCTCTGAAATTATAGTTGTATCAATGTTAAAACTAGATAATACTTCAACAACACAATATAACAGCTTCAAGATCTCCAAAATGCTTTTGAATACACATCATACTCTAAAACAAATAGGTGCAGTTATGCTGGACGACCAATTCTGATCCGAGATTGGTCGTTTCAGAAATTGTCATGTATGAAGCACCGAGAGGTTTGATAACATTTTTCTTTTATCACAGAGACAAGATGTTTTTGTCTGTTTGAAGGGAACTGCAAACCTAGATATTTAGGACTGAATGACGGATGTGCTCCAGCGCATACGACTGAAATTCAATATGCGTTAATATCTAGATTGCTTGGTTTAAAATTAGTTTTCTCTTAAAAAGGAAATAGAGGTATATACTCGCAATGTTAAGGAGATCAGGAGAACCCTAAGCAAAACCAAATGTATCTTCAATAATTGGTATTTATTACTACGAAAACACTAATATATAACGAAACGACTCTGTCATTGTATGAAAACATGAAACGCAATATACCAAAGGAAATCGCAGCCATCACTCCTGAGTCCGCCTCGGTAAGGTGAATGGCAGCGTGTCTGCCTCACCTTCAAGAGGTCCCGAGTTCGAATCTCGGTCAGGGTGAGTTCCCTGGATACGGCTTCTTTCAGGGTTTCCCTTATTTCGAAAGACGAATGTCAGTTAACGGTTATGCTCCATGGACCCCGGACTCATTATGGCTACCGTTTAACCCACTTCATTCATCGTCAGATATGACTAAATGGTGGAGGACTTAAGTTACAAAAAGAAAAAAAATAACTCCTGAGGATCGTCGAAATGTGGTTCATTCTTTCACACAAGATGTTAAGTTAAGGGTAGGCAACTTCAGCAATTTCTGTGAGCATTAGTTACACATTGATGGATATACATATAGGTGGTCCGTAAACTTTCCGACCTAATAAGGGTACATTTTTTCCGATTACTTTTTCAACATAGTCTTCTTGTAACTCCACACACTTCTCCCAGCGATACTCCCATCTCTGTAACCCGTCTAAATAGTACTCGGTGTTTTTCAACATAGTCTCCTTGTAACTCCACATACTTCTCTCAGCGATATTCCCATCTCTGTAACCCGTCCAAATAGTACTCGGCGTTTTTCAACATAGTCTCCTTGTAACTCTACACACTTCTCTCAGCGATATTCCCATCTCTGTAACCCGTCCAAATAGTACTCGGCGTTTTTCAACATAGTCTCCTTGTAACTCTACACACTTCTCCCAGCGATATTCCCATCTCTGTAACCCGTCCAAATAGTACTCGGCGTTTTTCAACATAGTCTCCTTGTAACTCTACACACTTCTCTCAGCGATATTCCCATCTCTGTAACCCGTCAAAATAGTACTCGGCGTTTTTCAACATAGTCTCCTTGTAACTCCAGACACTTCTCTCAGCGATATTCCCATCTCTGTAACCCGTCCAAATAGTACTCGGCGTTTTTCAACATAGTCTCCTTGTAACTCTACACACTTCTCTCAGCGATATTCCCATCTCTGTAACCCGTCCAAATAGTACTCGGCGTTTTTCAACATAGTCTCCTTGTAAGTCTACACACTTCTCCCAGCGATATTCCCATCTCTGTAACCCGTCCAAATAGTACTCGGCGTTTTTCAACATAGTCTCCTTGTAACTCAACACACTTCTCTCAGCGATATTCCCATCTCTGTAACCCGTCCAAATAGTACTCGGCGTTTTTCAACATAGTCTCCTTGTAACTCTACACACTTCTCTCAGCGATGTTCCCAGCTCTGTAACCCATCTAAATAGTACTCGGCGTTTTTCAACATAGTCTCCTTGTAACTCTACACACTTCTCTCAGCGATATTCCCATCTCTGTAACCCGACCAAATAGTACTCGGCGTTTTTCAACATAGTCTCCTTGTAACTCTACACACTTCTCTCAACGATGTTCCCAGCTCTGTAACCCATCTAAATAGTACTCGGCGTTTTTCAACATAGTCTCCTTGTAACTCTACACACTTCTCTCAACGATGTTCCCAGCTCTGTAACCCGTCTAAATAGTACTCGGCGTTTTTCAACATAGTCTCCTTGTAACTCCACATACTTCTCTCAGCGATACTCCCATCTCTGTAACCCGTCCAAATAGTACTCGGCGTTTTTCAACATTGTCACCTTGTAACTCTACACACTTCTCTCAACGATGTTCCCAGCTCTGTAACCCATCTAAATAGTACTCGGCGTTTTTCAACATAGTCTCCTTGTAACTCTACACACTTCTCTCAACGATATTCCCATCTCTGTAACCCGCCTAAATAGTACTCGGCGTTTTTCAACATAGTCTCCTTGTAACTCCACAAACTTCTCTCAGCGATATTCCCATCTCTGTAACCCGTCTAAATAGTACTCGGCGTTTTTCAACATAGTCTCCTTGTAACTCTACACACTTCTCTCAACGATGTTCCCAGCTCTGTAACCCATCTAAATAGTACTCGGCGTTTTTCAACATAGTCTCCTTGTAACTCTACACACTTCTCTCAACGATATTCCCATCTCTGTAACCCATCTAAATAGTACTCGGCGTTTTTCAACATAGTCTCCTTGTAACTCTACACACTTCCCCCAGCGATGTTCCCATCTCTGTAACCCGTCCAAATAGTTCTCGGCGTTTTTCAACATAGTATCCTTGTAACTCTACACACTTCTCTCAACGATATTCCCATCTCTGTAACCCGCCTAAATAGTACTCGGCGTTTTTCAACATAGTCTCCTTGTAACTCCACACACTTCTCTCAGCGATATTCCCATCTCTGTAACCCGTCCAAATAGTACTCGGCGTTTTTCAACATAGTCTCCTTGTAACTCTACACACTTCTCTCAGCGATGTTCCCAGCTCTGTAACCCATCTAAATAGTACTCGGCGTTTTTCAACATAGTCTCCTTGTAACTCTACACACTTCTCTCAGCGATATTCCCATCTCTGTAACCCGTCCAAATAGTACTCGGCGTTTTTCAACATAGTCTCCTTGTAACTCTACACACTTCTCTCAACGATGTTCCCAGCTCTGTAACCCATCTAAATAGTACTCGGCGTTTTTCAACATAGTCTCCTTGTAACTCTACACACTTCTCTCAACGATGTTCCCAGCTCTGTAACCCGTCTAAATAGTACTCGGCGTTTTTCAACATAGTCTCCTTGTAACTCCACATATTTCTCTCAGCGATATTCCCATCTCTGTAACCCGTCCAAATAGTACTCGGCGTTTTTCAACATAGTCACCTTGTAACTCTACACACTTCTCTCAACGATGTTCCCAGCTCTGTAACCCATCTAAATAGTACTCGGCGTTTTTCAACATAGTCTCCTTGTAACTCTACACACTTCCCCCAGCGATGTTCCCATCTCTGTAACCCGTCCAAATAGTTCTCGGCGTTTTTCAACATAGTCTCCTTGTAACTCTACACACTTCTCTCAACGATATTCCCATCTCTGTAACCCGCCTAAATAGTACTCGGCGTTTTTCAACATAGTCTCCTTGTAACTCCACACACTTCTCTCAGCGATATTCCCATCTCTGTAACCCGTCCAAATAGTACTCGGCGTTTTTCAACATAGTCTCCTTGTAACTCTACACACTTCTCTCAGCGATGTTCCCAGCTCTGTAACCCATCTAAATAGTACTCGGCGTTTTTCAACATAGTCTCCTTGTAACTCTACACACTTCTCTCAGCGATATTCCCATCTCTGTAACCCGTCCAAATAGTACTCGGCGTTTTTCAACATAGTCTCCTTGTAACTCTACACACTTCTCTCAACGATGTTCCCAGCTCTGTAACCCATCTAAATAGTACTCGGCGTTTTTCAACATAGTCTCCTTGTAACTCTACACACTTCTCTCAACGATGTTCCCAGCTCTGTAACCCGTCTAAATAGTACTCGGCGTTTTTCAACATAGTCTCCTTGTAACTCCACATACTTCTCTCAGCGATATTCCCATCTCTGTAACCCGTCCAAATAGTACTCGGCGTTTTTCAACATAGTCACCTTGTAACTCTACACACTTCTCTCAACGATGTTCCCAGCTCTGTAACCCATCTAAATAGTACTCGGCGTTTTTCAACATAGTCTCCTTGTAACTCTACACACTTCTCTCAACGATATTCCCATCTCTGTAACCCGCCTAAATAGTACTCGGCGTTTTTCAACATAGTCTCCTTGTAACTCCACAAACTTCTCTCAGCGATATTCCCATCTCTGTAACCCGTCTAAATAGTACTCGGCGTTTTTCAACATAGTCTCCTTGTAACTCTACACACTTCTCTCAACGATGTACCCAGCTCTGTAACCCATCTAAATAGTACTCGGCGTTTTTCAACATTGTCTCCTTGTAACTCTACACACTTCTCTCAACGATATTCCCATCTCTGTAACCCATCTAAATAGTACTCGGCGTTTTTCAACATAGTCTCCTTGTAACTCTACACACTTCACCCAGCGATGTTCCCATCTCTGTAACCCGTCCAAATAGTTCTCGGCGTTTTTCAACATAGTCTCCTTGTAACTCTACACACTTCTCTCAACGATATTCCCATCTCTGTAACCCATCTAAATAGTACTCGGCGTTTTTCAACATAGTCTCCTTGTAACTCTACACACTCCTCTCAACGATATTCCCATCTCTGTAACCCGCCTAAATAGTACTCGGCGTTTTTCACATAGTCTCCTTGTAACTCTACACACTTTTCCCAACGATGCTCCTATCTCTGTAACCCGTCCAAAGAGTACTCGGCGTTTCTCAACATAGTCTCCTTGTAACTCTACACACTTCTCTCAGCATACTCTCATCTCTGTAACCCGTCCAAATAGTACTCGGCGTTTTCCGACATTGTCTCCTTGTAACTCTACACACTTCTCCAAGCGATGCTCCTATCTCTGTAACCCGTCCAAATAGTACTCGGCGTATTTCAGCATAGTCTCCTTGTAACTCTACTCACTTCTCCCAGCATACTCTCATCTCTGTAACCCGTCCAAATAGTACTCGGCGTTTTCCAATATAGTCTCCTTGTAACTCTACACACTTCTCCCAGTGATGCTCCCATCTCTGTAACCCGTCCAAATAGTACTCGGCGTTTTTCAACATAGTCTCCTTGTAACTCTACATACTTCTCTACGCGATGTTCCCATCTCTGTAACCCGTCCAAATAGTACTCGGCGTCTTCCAATATAGTCTTCTTGTAACTCTACACACTTCTCCCAGTGATGCTCCCATCTCTGTAACCCGTCCAAGTGGAACTTGGCGTTTTTCAACATAGTCTCCTTGTAACTCTACACACTTCTCCCAGCATACTCTTATCTCTGTAACCCGTCCAAATAGTACTCGGCGTTTTCCAACATAGTCTCCTTGTAACTCTACACACTTCTCCCAACGATGCTCTCATCTCTGTAACGCGTCCAAATAGTACTCGGCGTTTTTCAACATAGTCTCCTTGTAACTCTACACATCGATGCTCTCATCGCTGTAACCCGTCCAAATAGTACTCGGCGTTTTCCAATATAGTCTCCTTGTAACTCTACACACTTCTCTCAACGATATTCCCATCTCTGTAACCCGCCTAAATAGTACTCGGCGTTTTTCAACATAGTCTCCTTGTAACTCCACAAACTTCTCTCAGCGATATTCCCATCTCTGTAACCCGTCTAAATAGTACTCGGCGTTTTTCAACATAGTCTCCTTGTAACTCCACATACTCCTCTCAGCGATATTCCCATCTCTGTAACCCGTCCAAATAGTACTCGGCGTTTTTCAACATAGTCTCCTTGTAACTCTACACACTTCTCTCAACGATGTTCTCATCTCTGTAACCCGCCTAAATAGTACTCGGCGTTTTTCAACATAGTCTCCTTGTAACTCCACATACTTCTCCCAGCGATGCTCTCATCTCTGTAACCCGCCTAAATAGTACTCGGCGTTTTTCAACATAGTCTCCTTGTAACTCCACACACTTCTCTCAGCGATATTCCCATCTCTGTAACCCGTCCAAATAGTACTCGGCGTTTTTCAACATAGCCTCCTTGTAACTCTACACACTTCTCTTAGCGATGTTCTCATCTCTGAAACCGTCCAAATAGTACTCGGCGTTTTTCAACATAGTCTCCTTGTAACTCTACACACTTCTCCCATCGATGCTCCCATCTCTGTAACCTGTCTAAATAGTACCCGGCGTTTTTCAACATAGTCTCCCTGTAACTCTACACACTTCTCCCATCGATGCTCCCATCTCTGTAACCTGTCTAAATAGTACTCGGCGTTTTTCAACATAGTCTCCTTGTAACTCTACATACTTCTCTACGCGATGTTCCCATCTCTGTAACACGTCCAAATAGTACTCGGCGTTTTTCAACATAGTCTCCTTGTAACTCTACACACTTCTCCCACTGATGTTCCCATCTCTGTAACCCGTCCAAATAGTACTCGGCGTTTTTCAACATAGTCTCCTTGTAACTTTACACACTTCTCTCAGCGATGTTCTCATCGCTGTAACCTGTCTAAATAGTACTCGGCGTTTTTCAACATAGTCTCCTTGTAACTCTACATTCTTCTCTACGCGATGTTCCCATCTCTGTAACACGTCCAAATAGTACCCGGCGTTTTTCAACATAGTCTCCTTGTAACTCTACACACTTCTCCCAGCGATGTTCCCATCTCTGTAACCCGTCCAAATAGTACCCGGCGTTTTTCAACATAGTCTCCTTGTAACTTTACACACTTCTCTCAGCGATGTTCTCATCGCTGTAACCTGTCTAAATAGTACTCGGCGTTTTTCAACATAGTCTCCTTGTAACTCTACATACTTCTCTACGCGATGTTCTCATCTCTGTAACCTGTCTAAATAGTACTCGGCGTTTTTCAACATAGTCTCCTTGTAACTCTACACACTTCTCCCATCGATGCTCCCATCTCTGTAACCCGTCTAAATAGTACTCGGCGTTTTTCAACATAGTCTCCTTGTAACTCTACATACTTCTCTACGCGATGTTCCCATCTCTGTAACCCGTCCAAATAGTACCCGGCGTTTTTCAACATAGTCTCCTTGTAACTTTACACACTTCTCTCAGCGATGTTCTCATCGCTGTAACCCGTCCAAATAGTACTCGGCGTTTTTAACACAGTCTCCTTGTAACTCTACACACTTCTCCCATCGATGCTCCCATCTCTGTAACCTGTCTAAATAGTACTCGGCGTTTTTCAACATAGTCTCCTTGTAACTGTACATACTTCTCTACGCGATGTTCCCATCTCTGTAACCCGTCCAAATAGTACCCGGCGTTTTTCAACATAGTCTACTTGTAACTCTACACACTTCTCCCAGCGATGCTCCCATCTCTGTAACCCGTCCAAATAGTACTCGGCGTTTTTCAACATAGTCTCCTTGTAACTCTACACACTTCTCCCAGCGATGCTCCCATCTCTGTAACACGTCCAAATAGTACCCGGCGTTTTTCAACATAGTCTCCTTGTAACTCTACACACTTCTACCAGCGATGCTCCCATCTCTGTAACCCGTCCAAATAGTACTCGGCGTTTTTCAACATAGTCTCCTTGTAAATCTACACACTTCTCCCAGCGATGCTCCCATCTCTGTAACACGTCCAAATAGTACTCGGCGTTTTTCAACATAGTCTCCTTGTAAATCTACACACTTCTCACAGCGATGCTCCCATCTCTGTAACACGTCCAAATAGTACCCGGCGTTTATCAACATAGTCTCCTTGTAGCTTTACACACTTCTCCCAGCGATGCTCCCATCTCTGTAACCCGTCCAAATAGTACTCGGCGTTTTTCAACATAGTCTCCTTGTAACTCGACACACTTCTCCCAGCGATGCTTCCCATCTCTGTAACCCGTCCAAATTGCGTTCGGTGTTTTTCTCTGCAAAATAATTGTTCACGAAACTGAGTGGCTCTTCATTGGGCGAAAATCTCTCTCCTCCGAACGCAATTTTCATGAGAGAACAAAAAGAAGTCGCTTGAGGCTAGATCTTGAGAGTAAGGCGGATGGTCAAGCTGTTCAAACCGTAATTTGTGGATTTTCACCATTGCAACCGCTGAGGTGTGAGATGGTGCGTTGTCTTGGTGAAACAGTATTTCCTTTTTCTAAAATGTGGCCATCTTTTCGTTAGTTCTGCCTTCAGGTTGTCAGGTAATGATGCACAGTATGCTCCTGTAATGCTTTTTTCTTTTTGAAGATAATCAATTAAAATAACTATACGACGAACCCAAAAACACTCGCCATCATTTCCCCAACCTGAAAGACAGCTTTTGCTTTTCTTTAGAGCCGGTTCCCCCTTTGCAGTCAACTGTTTGGACAGTACTTTTATTTCGGGCGTATAATGATGTTTCCAATTTTCATCTACAGTAATTAATCGGCTCCAGAACTCGGATTTATTGCGCCTAAACTGCGCCAACAGGGCATTCATTCGAACACGTTTTTGGTCTTAGGTGAGCAAACGCGCGGACAGCTCCCTCATGTCTAAATGTTGATTTAATATATGACAAACAAGTTCTTTTGACATGTTCATAGCCTCTGCTATCTCTGTCACTTTAATTCGGTGGTCATCTAACACCACTTGGTGAACTTTGGCGATGTTTTGGTTAGTAGTTGCAGTTTTGAACGTCCCGAACGTACATCGTTTCCCAAGCTCTTACGGCCACGTTTAAATTCAGCTGCGCAAAATTTCAGTGTGGTAAATGATGGTGCAGAGTCCCCACACAGAGAATTCAACTCATCTTTGATTTGCGTATGCGTATTGCCTTTCAAAAAAAAGTTAATGACAGCTCGATACTCGATTTTGTCCATTTTCATAAAAACAACTCGTATGAACTCACTCAAACGACTGTTACAAAACAACGGAACGTCCAAAATGGCTGAAACTTTGGTTAGTAACTGTCAACACATAGACAACAAAATTTACCAGTTTTTATTTACAAATGCTACCATTTTCATGTATAGCGCAAACCAATTTTATTGCAGCCTGTACCCTCGACCACGATCTGTGCCACGCTATCCTTTTCGAAACCACCTTGTTCAGACAGAATTGCACTGACAGCAGATAGATCTCGAAGGCTCTCACCAAGTTGAAGTATTGAATTACAGTGCCACATATGCTCTATGTGAGCTCTTCAGCTTCAAGATCCATGACAGTGCATGAAATTCTACCTTTATTTATTCAAGAGCAGCTTGCAGACACTCATTTTCTTCCCAATATTCCATGACACTTGCCAGGGTAGGAACACCTCCCTACAGTTTTCGAGGGTACTTGCATCAACCTTTCAGGTTTTATATCATAAAATTGCAGCAATATCAAGTTTCATTTCCTGCTATACCGAAATTTGTAAATTTAAGGTTTTGTGTTTAACTTTCTCGTATTTTGGGAATTGATAGGTTTTCAGCTTAAACATAAGCTCTCTCAAGGTCCACAGACAAAATGAATCCGATCATAATTATTAACAATTTATCAGGTATAAACTGATGATATTTATTTTTAAATTTCTATAGTAGTACATTCACAGGTGCTTTAACCTCTCATACATTTAAACACCACTTATGTTATTACGAGGATTGCCTGAAAAGTTTCCGACCTCAACATGAAGATGGCAGCACTGGTAAATAAATGCTAGTAAATTTCGTTAACAAGGATGTTGACAGCTACTCACCAAAGCTTCAGCCATTTTGGACGCTCAGTTGTTATGTAACAGTAGTTTGAGTTGAGTGCTTTATTTTTTTAATGGGCAAAATCGAGTCTCAAGCTGTCATTAAAGATTTGTTTTTGAAAGGCAATACACCTAAGAAAATAAAAAATGAGTTGGATTCTGTGTATGGCTACTCTGCAACACCATTTACCACAGTAAAATTCTGGGCAGCTGAATTTAAATGTAGGAGCTTTGGAGACGAACGTTCGGGACGTCCAAAAACTGCAACTTCCGACGCAAATATCCCCAAAATTCACCAAATGGTGCTAGACGACCGCCGAATTAAAGTGAGACAGATAGTAGACTCCATGAACGTGTCAAAAAATGTGTTTATCACATATTAAATCAACATTAAGACATACGAAAGCTGGGTATCGCGTTTGTTCACGTTAGACCAAAAACGTCTTTCAATGTACATTTCCAACGCTCTGTTGGCGCAGTTTGCGCGCAATAAATCCGAGTTTTGGCGCCGAATAATTACTGTAGATGATACTTCGATACACCATTATACACCCGAATCAAAAATACAGTCCAAACAGTGGACTGCAAAGGGGGAACCAGCTTCAACAATAGGAAAGACTGGTTTTTGGGACAGTCATCGATTTATTTTCATCAGTTATATTTATAAAGTAAAAACCATTACAGGAGCATACTACGCATCTTTACTTGACAAGCTGAAAGCAGAATTTGCGGAAAACCGCCACATTTGCCGAAAGAGAACATTCTTTTTCACGAAAACAAGGCACCGCCTCACATCTCAGCGGTTGAATGGCGAAAATCCACGAAATATGGTTTGATCTGCTTGACTCACTAGATCTAGCCGCAACCGACTTCTTTTCGTTCCCTCATCTGAAAATTGTGCTCAGAGGACAGAGATTTTAGTCAAAAGAAGAGATAACCACTTTCGTGAACAATTATTTTCCAAAGAAAAATACCGAGTACTATTTGGAAGGGTTACAGAGATGGGACCATTGCTGTGAGAAGTGTGTAGAGTTACAAGTTGTATAATTTTATCTTGACAGGAATCCTGCGCGGTAGGAATGAGTAGCAACTGCGGTGGCGATAGTGCACCTATCGCCACAATGCGTCACTCGCGTAAGATTACGAGAGGGGAGGGCGGTGCATAAGGTGTCTAAAAGCAAATTTCATTCTCGAAGCCAGTTTTGTAGCTCTTATAAACTAAGTTGTAATTCTTACTATGGTAGTAATCTCCACGCTTTTGTTGGATCTTAAATAGTACATAGGCATTTGGAACAAAGCCTTGTTCTCCTCCAGCAGGCATGATAAACAACTCTCGGCCTTTAGACATCGCTGCAGAGTCCCTGTAACGTATTTCACTCCAGGCATATAGTCAAGTATGTGCTGTATTTATATAAGTTTCATCCATATAAGCTATATAAACTTCACTTCGATATCTCCAAATATTTCGTAAATACTTAAGCCTTTTGGCACGTATGGTGCGATGTTCGATTAAAATTTGTCCGTCACGCTTAGTGTTGTTTTTTTATTTAATTTTTTTCTGTCAAATAATCCTAGCTTCAAAAGAACTCTTCTTAATGTTCAGACATGCCTTGAAAGTCGGTAGACTTTTTAAGCTTCATAAGCACTTTCTTCAAAGTTGGTCTTTGTTTTTCTGTGTTTTAAAAATTATTCATAGTTGTCTTAGCTACTTCTGAATTAAAATTTCCAAATTAGATTTTGTGCATGTTCTTAATCTTTGTTTACTGGGCATAGAGAAGGACGTTGTTGCACTAGCACCAATGGCTTTTCTTTCCTTAATAACTCGCCTAAACTGCTTTCAGACCCAACTGTTGCCTCAGATACCCTTCCCCAGATTTTTATAGCTGACCCGGACCATTGTTCCCTTTTTTATAAATCTATGGATATTGGTTATTACTTCTCGTGTTTTTAAATGTAGTACTTTATTTCCTAATGTGCTGCTAGGAGGCATTATTTATAAATGCTCTCTTGGAACCAGGAAACAAGCTGTAGTGTTACGAGTAGCTCTGCACGTGTTTACTTGCTCGTAACTGACCGGCCCTCCCCTCCAGTTGCAACCATTCTGATGTGGACTCGTCAAGATACCACTGCGCATGGCTCTGCCCTTTTAAAGATAAAAAAATACATCAGTACAAGGAGACAATGTTGCAAAATAAGTGAAAAACGTTCTAGCGCATTAGCCCTAAAAGCTCTACCAATACTAGAGAAGAGAACTGCTGAAAATGAAGCAGAAGTTATCATGTTCTCAAGTTTTGACGACAGCGAAATTTTGGGGGATATAACATATGTTTTATCGTTAAACACACCACCGGAGGAGAAAGTACCACTCAGAGCATACCATCCTGCCATGTACCGCCGAGACATCCAGCGTCATACTTGCCTACGTTTCGCTCATCATGTCTTGAGCTTCTTCTGAGTTCATGTCCCGTTTTTGCGTTGTTGTTCAGGCTTCCAGGTCCACGGTTCTCCTGTAGCACCGCCCTTTATTTCTTCATTGGTTGTCTGTTGGTTGGTTCCGAATCGATTAGGTGGACAGGTACCTGGTTACATTTGCTGGCTTAAACAATTTCTGCAGGGAAAAGAAACTAAGTTATATACTGTTGTTATCAAGATGGCGTATGGTAAGTAAATACAAACTTACTTGTTAATTTCGAGTAATTTTAATAGCAATATTTAAGCTTGGTTCAAAGGCATATATACGTTAACATTTGCCCTGAATGAACTGAGGTTTAATTATAGAATTAATAGGCTAAAGTTGTTGTTACACATAATCCTGGCAGTATTTGTGTAGGACAATGGTCCGAGGGCCAAATTGCCGGCGTTCTCATGCTAAGTAGACCAGGAATGAGACACTGCAGTGTTTCCCAAGGGAACATATCCGTTTCTCCAAGCAAAGCGGCTTACCTCTGCATGAATACATCTCACTATAATATT
Organism: Mantis religiosa; assembly: GCA_030765055.1. Classification (NCBI taxonomy): domain Eukaryota; kingdom Metazoa; phylum Arthropoda; class Insecta; order Mantodea; family Mantidae; genus Mantis; species Mantis religiosa. The sequence continues at coordinate 31,046,574 of CM060957.1, forward strand.
CTAGAACACGCTGCAACGTGCAGCAAATCTAAATTCTATGTCACAGTGCCTCAACCTTTGCCTTGAGAAAGCCATGCTCTTAAAGTTACCCTGTTTCTACTACATAAATAACCTACGGAACATTAAAGTGAATGGAACGAGTCTTACTAACTCATTCTTCTTTATCTACCATGCACTTAGTAAGTAGAAGTTAAACGTTTTACTACAGTAAACGTTATAAAATTGTAAGCTATCTCGTATTTCCCTAAACACATGCACTGAGAGCCCTCTAAAATAATTTTAGAATGAAGGTTATTCTGTAAAACGTCTTTCAGTGAAGAAAATCTGCCACCCAAATCACAATTTTCATTGACAGAGCCTTCGTTAATTGTTTATTTCCTGAAACATGGGTAAAACAATTGAAGTGAAGGTAGCATGTTTGTCATGATGCATGTCTAACAAACAAAATATCTATTTTAAATTTCCTAAATGAGAACTATGAATTTGTCTTCATTCTCAAACATTTTTATACCTTATGTACTCCATAAATTGGGCAGCAACTCACCATATCACATATGTTCACCTCATTACATCACGCAATTTATATTAGTCTTTTTGTCACGTAAACTAGTTTTACACAAACCTTTTTATAGTTTTCAACGGCATACCTTTTAGTTTGACTATGGAATTGACAAAATGTAGAGTTAGAATGCAACAAGGTCTATCAGGTATGTTTACCATAGAGAGCGGGCTGAAGCAAAGAGATGTGCTTACAATTAGCCATAAACCCTGGAAGAACCATAATTTCCATATCAGTACAAATAGTGGCATATGCTGACGATGTGGCAATTCTCGCAAGGAATATAAGAGCTCTTGAGAAAAGTTATGTAGTGTTCGAAGAGAAAGCACAAGGATTGGTAGAGAACGTTAGTAAAACCAAATATATGAAGATGGAAGGTTATGGGGATGCAATAAGAAGAGAACCTACAGTTAAATTACATGAGAAAGGATATCAAAGGGTGCTGCGAGTGCTGAAATTTATATTAATTTGAGAATAGTTTATTCACAGGACACTTGAGATTTAGTAGAAATTTAATCTTACAGTTTCTTAAAGTACAGAAGCTTTGTTAAAATTGCGTAAATATTAGAAACACTGCGGTTTCCTAGTTGCTATGGCAAATCCCGTGGAAATTACTATGACATCAGCTTTCCCTGGTGTACGTGCAGATCTGCACAGAGCAACATGGAGCTTAGCTCCTACTAACGTCATACGGGATATTCTGGAATAATGCAAATGATCTCTGCTGATTGGCTACTTCATTTCGAAATTAGGGCGATGGCAGGATATGTTTGGTATTGCCGTCGCCATGTTGCAAAGCGCTTCCGGCAATGTCTAAAACTATATAACTGGACGCGAGGATCCACTCGGGGGCTATCTTCTCTCTTTGGCACGTGATTCCGTCCGACACCTTCGGCATGGCGTCCTAGACTCGACCACTCGCTTACTCATTCTTGACACATCTCCCAAGGTAAGATCTACATAGTAATATTCAATTCACCAGGTAGGTGGGTGGGTGGGTGGGTGGGTGGGTGGGTGGATGATTGGATGGATGGATGGATGGATGGATGGATGGATGGATGGATGGATGGATGGATGGATGGATGGATGGACGGACGGACGGAGGGAGGGAGGGAGGGAGGGATGTATTGCAAAGTGGGACTAGATACAAATTCTTAATTATACCTATATTGTTATTGTTAAGCCAAGCGTTTGTTATTACTCTGCCATCCTAAACTCCAACATAGCTGTTCCCCCTAGTCCCCACAGCCATAGTGTGTGACACATTTTTCTCGAGAACAATGTGTTACGTTGTATTGGTTTAGCCTTGCCTTGTGTAAATCTTTTATAGAAGTGGTATCTCAAAACGATTGCAAGGTCATTCACTGGTTCGTCTTTTGTCCTTCAACATACCATCAGGGTGCAGTCAAAGATGTTCCCCAACCTATGAAGGGAAAAGCACTCTTGCGATCTGGTGGAATGGGCAATTTTTTTATTCATATCAGAGTAGTATACGGTCATTTGTAATTTCGTGACACTGTGAGATGACAGACTAGAAGAGAAATGAGATTATAATGGTTGAGGGTGAGGGCCGGAAGTGGATTCAAGAGTGACAAGGAAATTTAAGTGTCCAGGAAAACTTTGTTGTACTTCCACTTTGTCGACATGTGAGAGGAAATAAAGGAGATGATGAAATTTCCAGAGTTGTTCATTTGTAATGCCGTAATATTTCTGCATTAAGGAGGAGGTTCCTCCGCGACGCAGGACCGAAATAATAATTTTCCTGGAATGAAAGCTTGTCCGTAAATCTTGACGAGAAACGCATGTGCTTAAACAGAAAGGGCTAAAAAGAGAAGAAATCTCGCTTGCAGAGCGGGGGGAAAAGCGGAGCTAATATAATAAAGCAACGAGAAATGAGATTTTTTTTTATCGCGGATCCTCTAGTGTGCTATAGCATTACAAGTTGTTCTGCGAAATGGTAACCTTTTTCTCATTAACGTATGCTTTGAACAAACCTTCTAAAGTTGTTAGTGTGTTGCTCTTTGGTTGATCATTTGCTCCACGTTATCACACAGGATTCTGCTGGTAAGAGATCAAAATAAATTACGTGTAAACGCACATCTTTCTTATCTTTAACGATAACCAACTTCTTACTCGTTTTCGATAAAATAAGATATTTGTGACCCTTCTTAGTAACGCTATTTTAACTAAAATTATTTTATAACTCCACAAAATATAAGTTAGTCTTTTTTATGTTTGAGATAGAAATGTTGCCGCAAACTAATTAGGGGAGGGCAGGATAATGGCCTTCACTTAAGAAAAATTGTTCAGCAACCTTAAGTATAAATATTAAACATCCCACTGAGTAAGGATGAATTTTTGAAAGAACAACAACACATAAAAGACATAGCGGTATTAAATGGATTCAACCCAGCCCCGATAAGGAGCATGATGAAGAGAAAAGAAAAACTGAAGATAATATCAATAAATACCAGTCTCACACCACTTAAAAATACAAATTGGCAATATAGAAAATTCACCTACCATCCATGGGCTTTTAGAAAATTTGAACGAATCTTCAAAATACTAAAGTTAAAACTAGCACCCCAAAACAAATTCAGTCTGAGGAACCTGCTAAATAAACCACTGAAAAATACAATCCCCCAACAAATTTAAATCAGGAATTTATCAGATTAATTGTGAAACATGTGATAAAAGCTACATAGGAAAAACTAAGAGAACATTCTTAAACAGGCAAAAAGAACACCAGAGGAACATTAAGTTGAAACAAACAGAAAAATCTGCAGCTTCACACCATCTTTGGACAGAAAACCACAACATTGGCCACAACATTAAACTGTTAAGATCTTTAAGTAGACCCATAGAATTGGATATTTGGGAAAAAATATTCATAATCAAAAACCGTGATAAAGTTATACATTTTGAAATCCCGGCATTAAATGAAGTATTAAAACTTAGTGCCCCTAACACCAGATGGCAGAGTGAGGAGCTCAGTAGTAGTGGAAGAAGAGGAAGGTTAATTTAGTCACCAAACAGCTGCGGATGAGATCGAATAATCTTGAAAACGTTTCAATTACACAACAAGTAAGTGAAGTTTGAGTGTAAACATAGTGACTCATGAATCAAACTTAAATAACCTTAAGTATATTTAAGGAATCATTTGAAAACAATAAATTGCAAGTTACATTAATAGGCTGTATATACGAATACAAATCAAAACATTTATTTAAAACAGAAACCAAGAAAATCGTAAAATAAGGTCTCCAATTTTATTTAATATAGAAAACATGTTTATTGTAAATGAATGTTACATTGATTGAAAGGCGGAAAGCTATTTTACAACGTAATTACTTTTGCAATGTTGCCACGGGACACAAATCTCTATCACGGTCCAGAGTTACCGTTTGTGAGGCTCATATTACGCGATAAAACGAGATTCGTTGGTTAGGCAGATACAGATACTTTCCCAAACCATGTATTCGTTTCTGGACGGACCGTCCAGCTGTGTGTGATTCCTTTCAAGAAACTGTATTATTCACACCAGTATTCCAGTATTCCCCTACTCTAGTCTACCTTTTGTTACACATGGACATTTGTATCTTTTGTTTCGGTCAGCAGCTACTACGGAAGAGTCTAAGATAGCCACTTCTATTTGGTGTGGGTTCTTTTCGGTTCGTTGTCCTTTTGAGTGCTTTGTTAGGGATGGAGTATGAAGGGTTTGACGGTGAGATGGACAGGTTGGTGTTTTGTCTAATTGTAGGTGAGCTGGGATCTCTTTCTCAGGGTTCGGTTATGAAAAGTCGTGCTTACCGTCTCTCAATTCCTTTATTTTCTTTAACCTGGCTCTCTTTACTCTCTTGCTAACACTTTCGTTGTCTTCCTAATATTCCTTTCCCCTTAACGTTTCTTTTACGTTGCTTTGCGAACTCCCTTTATTCCCTATATTTGCACTATCTTCAAGACTATAACCCTACTTCGGACTGCGACATCGGATCCTACTTCTCTCCCAATAACACGCCTTCTTCCCGTCGTATGAAGTACCAGAGTGACACTTTTTCCCCCGTCGTATTCCCATCTTCTATTCTAGCTTTTCTTGCCTATCACCGCCCGTTTTCTATTCCTTTACTATTTTACGCCTATCACGTGGTTTACTCTACATTTTATTGGCAGGGTTTATTTCTTTAATTTTCTCTTATTGGTCACCTCCGTCTGTCTTTCCTATGCAGCAGTAATATTTTCCACCCCTTTGGGTTGTATAACCTCTCAGCGTCATAACGGTATTCTATCATGCTTGGCTGAATTTCCCTTAAACTTCGCATACCTTGCTGGCGTCTCAATGTCGGGGTAACCTTCGAGGGTTTTTGTTCTATTGTTCTGTTTCCTGCCTCGTCTCTGTGCTCAGAAGTAACTCCTGTCCGATTTTTCCTTCATTTACGCTATATTGCTATTTCGAATATTATTTTTAGCTTTATTTCTTATGCCATTTATTCCCTTTTTATTCCCATTATGCTTATTTATGATCTCTACTGTTGTATTAATTTCTAGTTATGTTTTCCCTCTTGGAACCTGAGGTTTCTGCTTCATATTCAAGCGTCGAAAATATGGACCGCCCGCGATGATGTCTTCCCTACCTCATAGTGCCTTACTATACTAACATCCTGTTCAGATTTAACAAACTTACCGAATGTTCATATCTAATTTACTGACTCCAAAATTTCGGTGTCAGTTTTTAAATATATAATAAAAGGCTAATAAAACCATAAATGAATATCTAATGTGTCTATTACTGCTTCCATTCTTGGGACATAGATGATATAAGCTGCCCAGAAAAATTTTAAGACATGACAATCCTTACAGCATCCTGCATTTGATCCCATGAATCCTCTTGTCATATAGTCAATTTTACATCACAGATTCTTCGCTTCTACCCACCGTTTTCAACAGGATTTAAATCTGGTGAGCAGGAAGGCCGATGGTTAACTGTTATAACCTGCCTTTGCAAGGTGGACATGGTGGTTTTCTTGCTGGGGTTCAGTCATTTCATTTTATACGATGGTAAGTCAAATGAAAGCCTTAAATCTGTAATAATAAATATAAATTTCACGCCGTTATCCTGTAAGCTAGTAAGTGTGCTAAAACAGTGTGCAGAATGGCCTGTAGGTGCCAGTATAGTGCAGATGTACACATACCGTCACATTATCAGATAAAGATGACCGCCCCACTTGCGACTTGCACCAGCGAAAAACAGCTTTCTTTTATTCGGTTTTGACGTAGTGAATGTGTGAAACCTATTGAACTTCATCGACGAATGAAGGTCTAGTACCTTGATACATGTTTGTCACAGCAGCAATTCTACGAATGGAGTAGAAAGTTCACAAATGGTGTGACTTCAGTTGAAGATGCTCCAAGTCCAGGTCAGGCACAACGAGTTGACTCCACAGAACAATGCAGCAGTTGAAGCCATATTGAAGGAAAACCGCCAAGTGAGACTGAATGACATTGCAGCATGTTTGTAGATTAATTATGAGTCAGCACACCACATTGTGCATGACGTGTTCCAGTGTCACAAAGTGTCTGCAAGATGGGCGCCACGGCAGCTGACTCCTGAAATGAAAGATCGGCGTGTTGATGCGCTTTGAACGGGAAGGTGATGGCTTCCTTGCAAGTATCGTTACTGGGGACGAAACCAGGGTTCACGTTCACCAACCGGAAATCAAGAAAGCGAGCAAGGAATGGCGCAATCCCTCATCACCAAAACCAAAATAGTTTTGAACAGAATCATCAGTAGGGAAGGATATGCTGACTATTTTGGGACGAAAAAGGCGTCATTTTAAAGAATTACGTGCCTAGACGGACCACTGTCACCAGCTTATCATACACAGATCTCCTAAAAAGTCATCTGCGGGCTGCAATAAAATCAAAGTGACGTGAGTTATAACAGCAGGTGCGGTTCCTCCATAAGGTTGCAGGTTTGCGCTACACCCATTGATTCTGAATGTACAACAGGTGCATTTTGCACATTAAAGCTGTACTTGTTTGCATTGTTTTATATACAAACATGTTTCAATTACGCTTATCGTCTGTAGCTGCCCATGACCACAGAAGTCGAAATAAACAGTGATTAGCTGTAGGAGCCGCAGGTTTGCAGTGAATAGTTAACCTAAGATTTCGCCCAAATGTAGGCTCTCTGAGGGGGTTGCGGGAAGGTGAAGAGATGGGAGGGGCTTCTTATACATTGCTCAAATAGAGGTTTATAAACCTAGCTCCCCCTACTCTTAGCAACGGCTATAGTGCGACCTTCAGGCTTAGCTTCTGTGTGCTCTGCTTTTCGAACACAGGGAGAATTTAATTAAATGCATGGAGGTTATTCAGAAGAGAGCTCTGTTAAACAACAACGCCACACTTGTTAAGGTTTCTGGGTTTATGGCCACTTTGAAAGATTATAATTTTGTATTCTGGTTGTCTTTCTTCTACAAGATCATACCCCATATTGACATTTTGTACAATATGATGCAGAAACGAGACTGCAATGCAACGTTTGCCATTGCCCAGCTAAACGCATTTAAAAGGGAAGTGCAAAAGGTAAGAAATAACGTGGATATCGAGGAACACGAAGAAACTGAAATTAGGGAGGAGAAGAATAGAAAATCATGATGTGAAAAGAAGAGAAGCTCTTGAAGTATGTGACATTCTTAGAGAAGCAAAGGACAGATTTAACTTCACGGGGCGTCTGGTAGCCTCAACTTCGTTTCATCAAGAAAATTTCTAAGACAGTTTCAGAGGGTTCCCTTAGAGAAACAATAAGGTTCTATCCTTTTATCATTGGAACAAAAATTCGTAGAGAACTGACTGTAATTTACAGTCGAGAGGAATTTCGTGGAATGTCCAGCGCTTTGTGCTTGATGGACTTCAATAAGGAAAACAATTTATGTACTTCATTCAGCGAATATGTCAACCTCCTCCGAGTACTGTTAACTATGACAATGTCTACCGCTGAAGCAGAATGGTGTTTCTCAACTTTAAAAAGAATAAAAACTTTCCTTAGGAACACAATGTCACAGGACCGATTGACAGCATTAGCAATGCTTTCAATTGAGAGAGGTTTTGTTATGAATATCAGCGACTTCAACGCAAAAGTTATCGATGGATTCGTTAGGTCTAAGGAGAGTACAGCGGAGAATCTGTGTAAATAGGTGAGTCATTACTACTCTGTAGTTTATTTTTCATTTGTGCACCACCAATAATTTAACCCACCAGCCCCCACTGATGACAATGCAAGGCCCCACACTGCCCGTACAACAGTTGTAACAATGACAAAGCTGCATTTTGAGTTTCTTCATCAAGCACCATACTCACCAGACGCTGCCCCTAGTGCTTTCCATATGTTTGGGCCACTCAAGACGCAGTGGAAGGAAAGAAGTTGCTTTCCGATGAAGAGGTACGCCACGAGGTGCGTGAGTGTTACCGCGGACTACCATAGATTTTTCCTTCTAAAGGCATTTATGCACTTTGTAAGCGCTGGAGGACTTGCATTGTGGGTGGGGGAGATTATGTTGAAAAGTGATACAGCTTTGCACCACTTCTGCGCAAATAGCATTTTAAAGAATTATTTAAGATTTTCATTTGACTCAGTCTCGTATCTAGTCATTATAAAGCGTCAAAGATTTATTTATACCAAAAGCCATATGACATGCCCTTAAATTGCCGCAAACCTTTGCAATATCATGACATACAGAGTACCATCACAACAGATTGATGACTTTGAAGGCCCACGCATTTTGCTTTGTAACGTTTTCCCTGAGGCGGTAGACCAATACTCCCTCACATTTGTAGATGAAAAGGTCATATGTTCTGTGAGTATAACCCTTTGCAATTGGAGTTCATATTTCCACCCACAAATGCCAGGGAACATAATCTGTGTTCGTCTCTAACGTACTGTTTACATATAATCTAAGAATTGTTGATTGAGCAAAGAGAAATAAGGAACGTTTTGCGGTTCGGGTCAGAGAAATTGGAATAACAGTAACTCTACACACACGCTAAAAAGGATTACGGTCTGCCTATTCTAGCAGTACAATGTGCTGCTAAGGAATGGAGAAACGTTTTTGACCACAACTTCATTAACAACGAACAATCCTTTCCGGAGATAACTACACCTATTCCGTCAAGAGACAGAGGTATTACGAAATACTCTCGGACGTTTGGAGAGAGCTTCTTTTAGCTTTGTCTTTGTGTATACACTCAGCCCAAGCAATTGTCATTGGCATATCGTGCAGAACACCAAGGCGCGCACATGTACATGCAAAGTCGCTCATAAGTGTTCCAAAGCTCTAAATATCTTTTTCTCCATATAACAATTTTGGTGCTTTTGGATAAACTTTTTTGCAGTAAATATTGGTGAATAAATTTTAAATTTTTAGAATATGTAGAATATAAGTTGTTAAAGAAAACGGTGCATTAGTTTGACAATCACTCATACTTTGAAGTATATGATTTTTTTCTTTGTAATGATTAGTAATATTTCGTTTTATTTTATTCAAAAGAGAAAAAAGTTCATATTTCTAATAAATATTAATATTTTGGAACACTAATGCGCAGTTTTACTGAACAGGCTGTGAAAAAAAATAGCATACAAAATTTCAGATCTCTAATTTAATTCATCACGACCAACCTTCAAGATAAAAATGTGTAGAGTTTAACGCCCGCTTTTACTACATACGGCACCGCAGGCGATGACACTGATGATACATGAGATGAAGATGGAGCACCGGTGGAATGAGATGGTGGGGGAAACCGGAGGTCCCGGAGAAAACCCGCCCCAGCGCCGTGTTGTCCACCACACATCTCACTTTGCGGTCGCCTGGGATCGAACACGGGCTGCCTTGGTGAGAGCCAAGCGGTCTAACCACTGAGCCATGGCGTGGCCAACCTTCAAGATAGGCCAAATACACGTGGTTTGGCCCAGAAGGGATCTTCCCAGCATCTCCGTGGTCTTCCAACATCTCTAATACCAACTGGTTTATACTGCAAGGCCTGTTTATTGAGTCCTTCTTCTGGCATTCGAGAGAGATGATCTTGCCATTGGTTTGTAATCCCTGAGTTTGTCATTTAAGGTAAATATTTTTAGTTGTTCTCATATTGTTTCACTTTTAATGTGATATTTAAGACTACAGCCAGCTACGTACCTCAAAAATGTCATTTCAACCGTTTCGATTATCCTTTTATCTGTTCTGTTCAAGGTCCAGGTCTCGGCTCCATAAGATATAACAGGCACTGCAATAGTTTTATAAAACTTTAATGTGGTATCTGTTCTTGTTTTGTTTTGCAATGTTCGTTTTATAGTGCCACGTGTGTTTTGAAATTTACAGATCTTTTGTTTTAAACCTCTGTCACATTCAAGTTAAAATATTTATCTTGTTCTAGTATTTTGTTTTTGAGGAACATTTTGGACCGTGTTGAGTATTTACCTATAAAGAGCCATCACTTTCGTTTTCTCTGCTGAAATGATAAAATTATACTTTGATATTGTTTTGTCAAGTTGGTACAAAGCCATTTGCAATCTGTCTTCAGTGTCTGACAGAATGATCTGATCATCTGCAAACAGGACTGTGTTTAAGATTGTACGACCTAACTTAAAATCTACTTTCAACTGAGTTTGCCATTCGGCAACTGCTGCGTCGATATAAATATTAAACTGTGTTGGCGACATTGGACAGCCCTGTCTTACACCTAGGTTGATAGTTTCTGTCTTAAAACCATTATCCATGCTAATACAAGTCCCTTTGTACATTTTCTTTTATCATTAAATTTAAATGTTCAGGATATCCGTTTTCAGTCATTATATCCCATAGCTTTTGCCGTATAACTTTGTCAAATGTTTTTACGTAATTAACAAATAATATACGGGTCTCTAAATTAAATTCTCTTCTCTTTTGTATTATTTGCTTTATTCTTAAGACGCAATCAGCACAGGATCTGCCTTGCCTGAATCCGATTTTTTCATTATTGAATAGTGATTCAGTTATTATTTAATTTAATTTTAAACCACAAAAAGTATACCATTTTTACTATAAAAACATAAAGAATAATTTTTAGTTTCAGAACTATTTAATATACAGCACTGAAACTTATACCAACAGTATATCATGGCAGGTGTAATTTAATATAGAAGTTTCATTAAAATTGGTGAATTAGGGAAGAAAATCCATTAGACACCAGCGTGTCTCCTTAAGTCAATGCAAATTTTGGTATAATTTTTTACTTTATACTGCTTACAAGTATTCCATTTATTCTGAAAACGAAAACGGTTATTCCTTTGTGTCTTGAGCCATTTATGTACTAAATCTATAAAACTTATTCATGAAAAGTAGCAAGATTGTCCCTCAAAGACACAATTGCGTTTCGTCAATTTGCTGCATACGATCAAACACAAAACTGTTTCTATTCATCCCAAAGATTTGAGACAAATCAAGGTGGTATTAAATTGTATATTGTGAACGTAGTTCAGCGAATGCTTTCATATTTTTCGAATCCAACTCCCTCTCTGGCTGTTGCTCGTTTATTTTGCTTAAGCTGTATGTGCAAGGAATTTATGTAGAGTCACTTCATGAAAAGAACACAGGGCAATGGAAAAATAAACTTGAGCAATTGAAATTGTATTTAGTGAAACATAAACATGATATATGGTATAATAAGACCTGAAGCTTTCTATGTACAAGTACTTTCTTTGAACAAGTAGACAGAGTAGCAATGGGCTCCCCTTTGTCACCAGCTATAGCTAATTTCTATGTGGAACACCTAGGACATGAAATACTTGCCACGGCTCCACTTAAACCATCTCATTTCTATAGATACTTGGACTACGCTTTTATAATTTGGCCACATAGATCAGACACTTTGCCTAGCTTTCTTGCCCATCTCAACCGCCTTCGACCTCAGTTACAATTTACCATGGAAGTGAAGGATCGAACTCTTCCATTCCTGGACATTATTGTTTCAAAAAAAAAAACAGCAGCGGTACACTGGGGCATGCACACACCGATCACACACTGTCAGGACGGCACGTTGACCATGGTAGCTGCATGGGTTAGACCGACTGGACGGAAACCAGGAGAGCCGTGGTTCAAATCAGGCCATGGCATTGAATTTTTCATGTTGACTCTATCCATCAAAAACCTTAGCTTATAAGGGGCTGTGTGGAGAAATGATTAATTTCCATCAATTAACTAAAATAATAAAGTTAAATGATGAAGCCTGGGACCCAAATACTTACAATAGTAAGTCGCCACAAACGGTGTATCTCGGATGCAAGAGCCCCTAGTGGTCTACCGGGGAATAATGAGTCAAATGGAGAGTTTAATGTCAGGACGGCACGTTGACCATGGTAGCTCAATGGGTTAGAGAGACTGGACGGAAACCAGGGGATCTGTGGTTCAAATCCCGGCCATGGCATTGAATTTTTCATGTTGACTCTATCCATTATTTCACCAATTCCATTCATCGTCCGACGTGACTTAACGTTGGATGACACAGGATGGCGTCCACCGCCTGGCACTCACTGGCACAAGGATCACCTTTGTGTGGACGCCAGGTCATGTGGGAGTGTCTGGTACTGAAGCTGCCGATGCCGCGGCTAAATCTGCCAGTTTTTCGCCTAGGTCTTACAGTTCTTTTGTTCCCCGTCGGGATCTTTCTTTATTTTTACGCCAGGCCCTCCATACCTGTTGGGAAGCTGATTGGACGGCTACACGTGGGTACAAGTTTCGGGCGGTTTAAGCCCTTCCTGTTACCTGGACAACTTCTGCGAAAGTTTCCAGGCGGGAAGAAATTATTTTAGCTCGTCTACGTATCGGACACTGTCGTTTTAGCCATGACCACTTGTTCCGCGATGCACCCGCACCTCTGTGTGCCCACTGTGACGTACCCCTATCGGTACGTCACATTTTAACTGAATGTCGGTTTTTAGCTCCACTGCGTGCCAGTCTGTCGCTGCCAGCCACTCTTTGTGCCGTATTGGCAGACAGCGAACATGCTGTGGAAGGCGTACTTGCTTTTATCCGGCAGAGTGGGTTTTGGCGCCTGCTCTGACCTGTTTGAGGCACCTTTTGGTTCTCATTTTATTCCACTTATTTTATCCTTTGTCTTCCGCGGTTACCGACATCTGCTTTTAGTCTTTAATTGTTCAGTCTTTTATTGGAACTGTTTTTTACCTGATTTTACGGTTTTAGGGTGTTTTTAGCTGTTTAGAGATTTTACCGTTGCCAGGACGCTGATGACCGCAGCAGTTGTGCGCCCTTAATCCCCATATTATCATCATCAGATGTAAATTAAAAAAAAAGACATCATACAATTTGAAATTCTACAACAATCATGTCAACCTTTCCAAAGCAATATTATGGGACGCGTGCAATGACATTTATGAAGAAATCGTTAAACCGTTCATGTAGGTTTTTTTATAATTACAATACAAAAAAAAATTGTTGCTTATTGACTGGTATATTTACCTGAAGAAGCAAATAATAACCAAGACCCACTTCTTAGAATTTAGTGCGACTTCTATCGCTAACATGGCGGTATGACAAGCTGGTACTTCAGAAGACGGATGGCGTTGCAGGGTAAATAGGAAGAGAAGCCTCAACGAAGGGAACATTTTTAAGAGGATGAATCTATCTTGTCCTCGCCCCACGTGTCACAGCTACAACTTCAATCAGCATCTTTTGCCCGTAAGAATATGTGACTTCCGAGACTACCCAATTTACAGACCTGCCAAGCTCGCGCTACAGGGGTCCTGGAGCCTTTATGGGGCTGTCCTAATGATCCAGGATCCATGCCGAGAATCCTTGTAAAGAAGGGGAGAAGATGATTACGCAAACCTCTACCCTGCTTCCTCTATCATCTTCCTTCAAACTCCCCGCTTTGCCGTTCGGCTGCTATATCTGGTAAAGATATCAGAGTAGTTGTAAATATGGAAAATGTTATTCTGAGGCACGTAGCTAACTTCGTTTTTAAATCTGTTATTTTTATTTTTTGTGCACTTTCTCTTCCACTAATCTATTAAACTAATCTGTAAATACCTGTAGATTAGCTGCTTCTTCTTTACTTCAAGTTATAGACAGTAACTTGTCTATTCCACCTTAAATAATATTACAGTCATCTTTTTCTGGGTCTACAACAGTCAGCTTTCATTAACTTTATACAGGGAGTCCCAATTGCATCTCCATACTTTCATTTTGTGGTGGTAAATAATTTAATGTATACGTATATCTTTAGAAGGTTTTGAGAGGTTGGGGACACTGAATCATGAGCTTCCGAGTAGATAGACAGAGGGGCTCCAATTGCATGACCACCGAGATCACCCGACATAACACCTCTGAACTTCTTTTTGTGGGAGTATATCAAGGACAGGATGTATGTGGCAAAAGTAGCAAATATTCGCCAACTACGTGAGGGTATTCGGAATGCTGCTGCAATTGTCACTCCTGAAATGCTTCGACGCACATGGATAGAGCTCGACCTTCGCCTGGATATCCTTCGTATGACTGGTGGGGCACATGTGGGGCACTTGATGAGTCATACGTATTAGTAAGGGTTTGTTCATTTCCATATCTAAAACAGTTCGGCAGAAATGCTGCGGTGAAAATAAGGCGATTAAATTGGGACGCCCTGTATTATAATGGTTCTTTTGTCAGTCCAATCTTTGGCACTCTTTCTAAACGTTGTTTCCACTGATGTTTATTACTTTTAAGCCAATTATTCGATTTAAGATTTTTAATTCCTCTCGTTCTTCTTTGATATGACAGAGCTAATGCAGTCCTTAATTCTTCTAATAAATTTCATCTCATTTTTTTTACTTTTATTGTTCAAAATTCGCCTCCATAGTTGTACGTATTAGGTAAACCCAAAGGTTTGTAACATTTTTGTTTTCTTCTATTTATATTTTTCAAATTTCGTTGAATTTCCCACATATTACCAAGAATTTGGCTAATTTTGGATTTATATCCTAATTTTTATGATATACTTATCATGTCTTCAAGAATTAAAATGGTTCGCTTGTTCTGTAACACTGTCATTATTTTACTATAATTGACTACCTCAAAATTGTGATCTCTTTTGTTGCACTGAACATTTTCAAATTGCATTGTTTTTACATCTGATTTAGCTTAAAACAATTTTTTGTAAATTAGTTAGTTTATATTCAATAATATTCAACAGCAAACAGAAGTATATTTACGTACGTGGTATCTTGAGTTATTTGTATCCCTCTAGTTTATTTTTCACCTATAGAGCAGCAATGTTAGTAATTGTCACAATTCATTTAAAAATTGTATAATGCACGGACTTCTCCGCGACTAAGTGAGTCGTTGTGTGACTAAATTCGAAAGTAATTATTAAATTAATTTAAAACTCTCATATATGCCAATATTATGCCAGGTTTCTGTATGCTGTATTTTCTTTGTGCAAAACAAAATTGTAGGCACGCTCGGTGAGGAATCAATACTATAGAAACACATCATTGCTAATCCTTTGTTAGCAGTACTGTCGGGTAATACCAAACCTCCCTGGGGTGTGTCTAACGTGTTAATAAGGAGAGTGATTAAGAAAGGGGCCTACATAGCCCGTGCTCCTAGAAGGTAATTGAAGATGTAGAAATGACGCAACAATTAGCCTTGGAAGGCCTAAATCAGGAAAGAGAGCTAGTGGCGGTGTGAACCTAGCTCTGTCAACTCTAACCGCCAAATCTGCCCCCGAACGAAAGGCAGGTTAGTGACGTCACCGCGCTGATTTCTGCTGCCCAAGAGGATGGAAGCACTTTGATGTGTTGGGGTTCCGATAACGTAGGAAAGATAGGCAACGTATAAACTATTAATAATATGTACAACTTACTCTTGGTTGTTGTAATATGAATGT
The DNA here is from genome assembly GCA_030765055.1 of Mantis religiosa. Lineage (NCBI taxonomy): Eukaryota > Metazoa > Arthropoda > Insecta > Mantodea > Mantidae > Mantis > Mantis religiosa. Next base: position 31,062,040 of record CM060957.1, read on the forward strand.
TGACTGCTCTAATTACACAGTTGGTCACAGTTTTTAAACAATTGCATTTTGGCTGTACTATGTTAAAATACAAGGGCACCCAGAAGGTAAGTGCTGTTTCAATTTATCTCCGCTGCAGTGCTGCGATCGCAGTTCCGCACATGCGCGGTAGACGCTCTCTATCGAGGAGAAGAAACGTGCACCATTGTAAGATCGCTGTCAGCCACGTACGCTTTGTTGTGCCTGTTTAATATGACGGTGTTGATTGAAAATCCCGCCGCTTGTAAAATCAGTTCTGTGATTCGTTTCCTGAATGCTAGGAAAGTGAAACCAAATGAAATTTATAGACAAATTTGAGATGTCAAAAGGTGTTGTTTCCTCACGACAACCTACGACCACACACTGCAAGTGCGACGAAAAACATCCTACAGGGATTTGACTGGGACGTGTTTGACCAACCCCCGTACAGCCCTGACCTCGCTCCTAGCGACTTTCATCTGTTTTTGCATCTCAAGTCTTTCCTTGGTGGTCAAAACTTCAACAATGACGAAGAGCTGAAAGAAAATGTGTCCAACAGGCTGAAGACACAGGCGGTAAACTTCTATGAAAAAGGTATACAAAAACTTGTGCCTCGCTATGACAAATGCCTGCGAAATTCCGTCAGTTATGTGGAAAAGTAGTTTAGAAGTTATAGAACCTTTAGCAATTTTTTTCTCTCTGTACACAATAGAGTTTTATTACAGAAGTTACTTTCTGGACGTACCTTGTATATAAAACTCAACTTGTAGGTTTTCTTTAGTTCAGCATGTTTATAAATAAATAAAACAAGACAAAGTATTTTTCTCTGTCAATTAGAGGAGATTCATTGAGAGCAAAGTTAGGTCGACATTTTCCGACACTTTCTGTTTCGTTTTCCTTTAACTAGTTTATCATTGTCAGGACGTAATGTTAAAGAAACTTGTAATCGAAGACTGCATGTTAGATGGTGATCCAACAAGGTACTTTAGGGCTTGGTCTTAGCTAATTTCATAACAGAAAACAATTCTTCACACATATGTCGAGCCAAACATACACAATGTCCGTGCGGCAAGGGAGAACAACCTCGGAAATCTGGTTTGGGAAATATTCTTGTAAAAATCAGCCAAGTCTTTTTTGTGTGTATATTTGACTTTGAATAAATAGTAACATTGTAAACTTAACAGTTCCATTTTGTACGTGGCAGCCACATTGTTGCCATCGAGCGCGCTAAACCTGACAGAACCCTCAAATAAATGTGTAGTGTTTAACGCCCGCTTTTACTACATACGGCACCGCTGGCGATGACACTGATGATACATGAGATGAAGATAGAGCACTGGTGGAATGAGATGGCAGGGGAAACTGGAGGTCCCGGAGAAAACCCGCACCAGCGCCGTGTTGTCCACCACAATTCTCACTTTGCGGTCGCCTGGGATCGAACCCGGGCCGCCTTGTTGAGAGCCAAGCGGTATAACCACTGAGCCACGCCGTGGCCCTGACAGAACCATCAGATTCTGTACTCACAGTGCCATTTATGAGGGCTGTTCAATAAAGAATGGTCATAATTTTTACGGTCATAATTTTTCCCACTAAAATTCAATCTTATTATATTCTATTAACTTAATGTGAAACAAACAATCTGTAGTAGTTTTATTGTTGGTACTCCTGGTTCCCGCCTGTGAGAACCAGGCAAGTTCAGACATGTTCAGTATCGCCTACCGCTGCAATGGAGGTAACATGCAGTTAAAGTTCATGTTAGAGGAAGATCCGGAGTTTCTTTCAAACGTAATCACTGCTGATGAAACTTGGCGACATAATTTTGATCCTGAGAGCAAACAGCGAAACTCAGTGTGGAAATCTACTTCATTACCAACCCCCAAAAAGCTAAAGTGGTTGCTTCTGCTGGGAAAGTTATGGTCACGTCATTCTTTGATATTCATGGAATGGTTCATCAGCATGTTGTACCTACACACACATCAGTAACTGGACAATACTACAGGGATGTCCTGAAAACAGTGCAAGTCCATATCAGGCGCAAAAGACCTCATTTCCGTGAAGCAGGCTGAATGCTGCACCACGATAATGCGCGGCTGCATATTGCCAAATTTGTTGCTGAATATCTTACAAAAATCAACGTGAAGTGCATCTCTCACCCTTCCTGTAGTCCGTTTTTAACCTCATGTGACTTTTTTCTATTCACTAACTTGGGGAAACGCCTTCGTGGGAGGCATTACCCATCATCAGAAGCAGTGGTGAAGGCTGCGGAGGCGATTTTGAAGGATATCTCTAAAATAGTTTCCAGCATATCTTTGAAGACTGACAGAAAGACTGGGACAACTGCATCGCATTTAGGGGAGACTATTTTGAGAAGTGCCTTTAAAATTATGAGGATGAAAAAAGGGTCGTTTTCAAAAAAAAAAAAAAAAAAAAAAAAAAAAGGAAATAAAGTGATCATTCTTTATTGAACGGCCCTCCGATATACACAACTAGGTACTACAAGGCTACTACCTGACGTCACACGCACTGCAGGCCTCTCTCCCGGCTGAACTCCGTCACAACTCTCGAAGCTGTCTTACTCTGGCCTAAATGATATCAGTATTTCTGAGCGTAGTACAAAACTAGGCCAGTGTAAGATAGCGTCGAAAAACCGAAGAAAGGAAGGGGCATTGACGATGTGTCTAAATCAGGGCAAAGCACTCTTTTTAGTTTGAACTATGAATATCAATACTGATATGGCTGTTTATATATTTATTTCACTATCTACATTTATTTAATAAATTTGTTTATTAACTCTTGTTAAATGAAATCATATACAATTGGTTTCAACAATAATCTATAAAACACAGTGCTGGTTCCATAAGAACATTGTCTTTTATGCTTTCATTATCATATGGCTTAACTGTGTCTCTTTGAACACCTGGCACTGTAGTTACGCTACATTTTTAAATTCTTTTTTTTCTTGTTTTATTTTAGGTGAAATATCCAGCCATTAGTACATGACAGAATACTAGTGACTAACAAACAAGGCAGACTTTTTTGATATTTTATTACTATAGCGGATTACAGAGTAACCTGCCTATATGCACCATCACGATAAACATTTCCAAGATGTCAGCTTCCTCTGTTTCTCTCAGCCCGAGGGCTTCTGTCTTGGTTTTCAAACATAAAGATGAACTCACTAAGTTACCTGTCCGTCACAGTTCTCCAAATTAATTCCATTGAAGCACCTTGGAAAGCTAAGACGTACGATGTGGGGTTAGAGGGTTAAATTTATCTTTCCGTCAATTTCAAAATCAACTCCAGGATCTGCTAAACCATCAGTTGAAACTCCGTCGCAACTAACTTCGAGTCTATATAATGAAGAAACTTAACGGGATGCTGTATAGCTGTATATGATGGAGAACATTTTAATTAAAGCAAAATTATTTAATCTTTGCTTAGAAAGCGAATACTGGTTATGGAGAACTTTAATTCACTTTTATCTTCTCCATTGGGAGCAAACTATGGCACCCAAAATTTGGATAGCAGGATTTCAGCGGAAATTTCTGCTTTGAGTCGCAAAACCTGTTTAATACAATGTACGTGTTTATTTGTTATGTATGTTCTCCTTTTTGTTTTACTTCTTAATTAATGTCTTGCAACGTTAATTCATCCCAGACAATGAATGTAACGGGTGAAATGATGAAATACGAGTAGGTTGAAGGTCCACAGAGCTTAGTGTTAAATTTATATGTATTTCCCCCTTATTTAATAGTTTTTCATTATTTCCGTTTATTTTCTTACTTCTTTTCCTTAGTTTCTCACCTATTCACTATACACATAAACACTCTTGCCCAAGGCCGGATTTAAACCCGCGACGCTCTACACGGCGGAACGCTAGAGACATAAGCTCTAGCAACCATGGCTACGAGGGCCGGCATAAACATTTGTTTGCAGGTACTGCGGATTTTTAATCATTAAATTACGCACACATTCGCACTCTCATTCATACTTCCAGACCCTGCGGAATATGGGAATGATACTGGTTGGAGAAAATCCCCCATCCCCTTGCCGTGAATCAAACCAGTGACCCTTCACACGACTGGCAGGTGCCCCACCGACTGAGCTACGGATCAGCCTATCTGTTAGGATTTGTGGAATCTGGAAAAACAAAAGAACATCTCATAACCTGAGGACAGGTTATCACCCCTCTAAACAACCAGCGAATGTGTGTGTGTGTGGGTGTGTGTGCGCGTGTGCGTGTGCGGGTGCGGGTGCGGGTGCGTGCGTGCGCGCGCGCGCGTGTGTGTGTGTGTGTGTGTGTGTGTATGTGTGTGTGTACAGAATAACTCAAAGCCAAGAATCGATTAGTACCAAACTTTGTATTTAAGTGTTTTGCAAGGAGAGGAACACGTGAAATTGGAAATATTTCTTTATTATCGATAAAATGATTCTAATCATTTTATCAACGTACGCAGTTTTAAGAAATTTTCATGACAGAATAAAATGTATGTCTTGAATTATCTGCATATAATATGTTTAAGGCCTCTTTAATCTGAATAACTCTTGAATCACTGATGAAAATAAGAAATAGCCAAAATCTTACTGTATCACAGTTATGGATCTTGTTGAAACAAATTTATATAATATAAATTTATCATATTTTTTCTTGTTTGTTTGTGATGAAAAATAGGAGAAAGTAGAGAAGAGAATAGTGGGTATAAAAGTGTTATCAGAAAAGGAGGAAAGGAAGGTAAGAAGTATATGTGAATTCTTAAAGAAAATAGAAGAAAATGGGCCAGAAGTGTAAAGAATATAAGAAAGAAAGATGAGGGGGAAGAATGGAACTAATTAAGTAACAAGGAGGTATGCAGGTTAAGAGCTACCTGGTAGAGCAGAAGACCAGGGTGTCATGTAAGACAAGGTAAAGACAAATGAACGTAGCCAAAGGTTATAAATTGCAAAACATTGTAAAATTTTGGAATATGCACAGTAAATAGTTCATTCATAGCTCTTTTGTGACGTAAGACAATTATTAAAATGTTTTGATAATTATTATATTTGTAATTGAGTACATTTTGGTAGTGCTAAGTATCCATTCGCGTAGTTTCAAAGGAAATTTGTAAACTTTCTTTTCAAATTACAATAAAAAGATTAATACTACTTTTTATAGTTAAACATCCGTTAGATATGCATTTTTGTCTAATGAACTTGTTAGTTAATAGATTTTTCACTAGAAATTGACAAAATAATTCACTTTCTACAATTTTAATTTTGCTTTAAAATTACACGTGCTATCTGTTTGTTTTTTGTTTTTAGAAACTTACATTACCACACGTAGCACGCTGGCAGTTTTCATCACTGTCGAAATATTTGAGGTTGGCATTTAAACACAAAGCAGGCACCGTCGAGTTAATCGACGTGCGGCAAAAGCCGGGGAGAAATTTTTGTGGAATTAAGATCCTTGAAAGGTTTTTCTAGTTCGTTGTGGGAGAATTTTGTGGGAAATCTTAGAATGACAGCATCCATTCAAGACGCCGAACGTAAATGCAGTTCGTTTAATGTTACCTATCTCAACCTAATTTAATCCTGCTGTAAACATCTGGGTGGGATGAGAGATAGACAGAAAATGGTAAGCTGTTGATTGGTTTAGCTAAATTAATGAACGTTTTCTTTTATTTGCAAGCGTACGATAAACCCCTCCTTTAAATATAGTACTGTAAGTAGTTTTCTGATCACTGCTCTGTGCGAGCTAATTTCAGAGAGAGAAAAGTATGCAAATGTTTCGATTCTTAAAAACGTAATAGCCCCACATTTTCTATTTCAGCTTTACATACCTCATAGATGTGTTCTGTATAGTATATATATGTATATATATACAGATTACAAAGAAGACAGGTCAAATTATATACAGTATGAACGTGATATATTTTTGATTTACTATACCGGGCAGCTCTCTCTCTCAACGAGGTCTGTATCGAGTTGAATGCTGATTAAGATGCTATTGTTTATAGTGTGGAGTTGTTTCTCATATTTTACACTCTACTTCCAGTCCCCCAAAGGGGAGGAGATTCATCCCCTTCAGCTGCCGTGGTGCGGGAGCTGCTGACCCTTAGCACTTATGGTACCTCTGACGTTACTAGAGGAACCACGGGCCGACACATTCGAGCCCATCCCTGAATGGGAGTTGTTCGGATTGGGTTGGACTGGAGGGGGCAGTGTGTTCCCGAAACCCGTGCGAATCGGGTACGTCTTCGGACGGGGTTGAGGGAAGCCATTAAGTTTCCGGGTACTAGCCTGCTCAGCTAGTAGAAGGTGTGCTAGATCACCAGGCGGCCCCACCGAGGTTATTCGGTAGTCTTCACCTTGATTGTTGACGCGCGTAAGTGGCGTATCTACTTCCATCCCGTCTTGAGTCCATAGGACCAGATGGGGGGGGGGGCTTGTTAGTCTCTAGGTCTTGCCCTATGGAAAGCACCTCGGAGGACGCCGAGCGCCCTTTGGGATAGCTCGGATACTCCCTGGTTGAAGGAGGCCCGGGTCTTGTTCCTACGGGTTCAAGGCTAATGGGATTAGAGCCTCTGGACTCAACTCAACGTGTACTTCCAGTCCCCGAAAGGGAGGGGATGCGTCCCCTTCAGCTGCCATGGTGCGGGCGCTGCGGACCCTTAGCACTCGTGATACCTCTGACGTTACTAGAGGAACCTCGGTCCGTACAGCCGAGCCCCTCCTTCGGGAGTCGTTCGGATTGGGATGGACTCGAGGGGGCAGTGTGTTCCCGACACCCACGGGGAATTGGGTACCTCCGGCCAGGCTACAGCCGCCCGGAGGGGTAGAGGGTTGCCTCACAAGTCCCGGGTACAAGCCTGCAAAGCTAGTAGAAGGTGTGCTAGATCACCAGGCAGCCCCACCGAGGTTTTCGGTATCTTCCCTGCGGGGTTGACGCGCGTAAGTGGCGTATCCACTTCCATCCTGTCTTGTCGTTGTGCTCAGCGGGTGGGGGCCTTTTTAGACTCAAGGTATTGCCCTATGGAAAGAGCCCCGGAGTATCCATCGCTCCCGGGTAGGAGGCCCGGGTTCTTGTGGTCCTACGGTTCCAGGACTAATGGGAGTAGATCCTCTGCACTTCACTGTACTTCCACTCCGGTCGAGCTGCTCAAACCGTTACTATCGATTGGTAATAGATACCTCTCAGATAACGCACTGATTACTCCACGTGGAGTAGACATTTCGATTGGCTGAAGTGACGCGTACATTGGTGCTTAACACGACTGAGAGGCACGGCAGTTCCCCTCTCACTCTTACAGAATAATAATCAGTGCGTCATGTGAGAGGTTTCTGTTAACAAAGATGACTCCGTGGTAACCTTCCAGCAGCGCGACTATACCTCACAAGCTTAAGAACACTTATGTATATGCAATTTAAAATCACTAAGCTTCTCATCATGGAGCAGGCCGGTGTTTCAGTTGAAATAAAACACAATCGAGGCAAACCTTTAAAAAGTGGCGAGGGGGAATGATCGCGAAATGTTTCACGGAGGTTAAAGAAAGAAACCCGGAATCGTCTATAAAAAGCATTGAGAAAGAAACTGGTGATCTTCTTGGGGTTTCCGCAAGTAATGTGCTTAGTATTAGAATGGAACAAGTATCCGGAACTCTAAGAACACCGGAAAAATCGCGTGAATGCAAAGAGCGCGTGGAGAAATACGACGATTTTACGAAAAGTGCTATACGCTGTTAAGTTCGTGATTATTTCTCAGAAATAAACCAGCTCATAAATTGAATAAGTAAATGTGTAACCCAGCTCTATTTATTTATTGTCTAAGTGTTAGCGCTGCTGTATATACTGCAAGTGTTGCAAAACTTAGGTGCGTGAATGTAACGTCTAACAGGTGGCGAGTTGAGTCAGCTCCGCCTTGTTGCTTACAGCAGGGTTAAGGGGATGCAGCACCGAAAACCCCAAATCCAGCAATTTTCAACCAATCTTGCTGAAATCTTTACCACTTAGTTCTGATGCATAGTGGACACAGAATTCAAAAGTTGGTTTTTATATCTTCAATAGATTTTGAGTAATTAATTTGTGAAATTCAAAATTTGGGCAAAATTCATACCGCTCCAGGTGATGAAAATTTTCAAAATTTTAATTTTTCTATTTCTAAAAATATTCAGATGTTTATGAACAAAATATCTATCATATGAATTTTTATACTGCTTTTAGTTCCAGAGTAAAAAAAAGGTATGGAGCAAACAAAAAAAAGCCAAAAAATAATTAAACCTATGATTTTTATATCAATAACTTCAAAAATATAATGAATATTAAAAATTCATATGATTGAAAACTTTGTTTGCTTTCTAAGAACATGTGTTGAAAATTTTAGGGGAACTGAATCAAAAGTACATCGTGTGGAACATTTAGCATGACAAAAAATGTTGAAAAAACTATAACTGAGTAAAGCAAATTTTAAAATCCAAAACATTTTCCTTCTCAGCTGTATGCCTTGAAGTCAATTGAAACCCTCCAGATAGGTAAGTTGGACCCTCCTGCCTCTTCCTTCTCTCTTCTGCTGCAGTGTTCTTCAATTTCAGTTTCCTTCTGGATGTTTTAGAAGTTACTTTCACACAAATTGCTGAATGAACTAAGCGTAATTGGTACTTCCCTTTACTAATTTTTAGAGATGCTGGTGAAATCTGTGTCCATTATGTCTGACTGCAGCTTGAGTGAGACAGAACAACCAAAACTGAATTTACTGATGGTTGATGTCACAGCAACCTAAAGTCTCTTCTTTAAAACAAATATTTCTTTTGGGCAATTATGCCATATCATGTTATGTAACCTTCATTTGCATTTTGTGTCTTACCCAATGTACACCTCCTTAGGATTTCATCTGATGCCAACCTTTGGTACACAGCTAGTAATTTTCTTATCACATCAGGCCTCAAGAATGTTCACATTGTTGTGTTATGTTAGGTGTTTCCTCCCATGTATTGTTTGGGCTATTCATGATCCTATGTATGTACACAGTCAACAGAAGGTCAGTTGCTTCAAAGAATGTTTTACCTATAACCTATATAACAGTTATATACACGTTTTGATGTATAAAAAACCTTTGAAACGTTAGATGACGCACTAAAACTCATCAGTTTTATATGAACAGTATGTAGTTTTACGCGAAACACAAGAAAATCCCGACCGTTGGAAACTCACACAAAAGTAAAATAATAAACATTATTATTTGCTTTCAATGTTTGCAGCCAGTGTTTTGTTTCCATGGTGCCACATATTGTAAGAAATAACCATCATACCAACACACAAAATTCCACCAGAAGCTTTGCCCGCTAATTTCAAATGTATTAATTTAGTACGTTCAATCGAACTCAAATGACAGAATTCTGGTAATCCAAGGATATTTAAATGCTTGAAACTCATAAATTGAGTTGGATTATGATACTATAAGGTTCAAAGTATTTTATTAGCTTAGAAACAAAAATATTATTTTTTCCCATATTTTTAGCCAATTTCGGTGCTGCATTCCATTAAATCAGCATCAGAGAATGTACAGTCATACTACACACACACACACAAACACACACACACACAAACACACACACACACACACACAAACACACACACACACACACAAACACACACACACACAAACACACACACAAACACACACACAAACACACACACACACACAAACACACACAAACACACACACACAAACACACACACAAACACACACACACACACACACAAACACACACACACAAACACACACAAACACACACACACACATACACACACACACAAACACACACAAACACACACACACACACAAACACACACAAAACACACACACACAAACACACACAAACACACACACACAAACACACACACAAACACACACAAACACACACACACAAACACACACACACAAACACACACACAACACACACACACACACACAAACACACACAAACACACACACACACACACACACACAAACACACACACGCACACACACACACACACAAACACACACACACACACACACCAGCGAGAGAAGGGTATACGGACAATTTTTAATCTCTTTGTGGTGACTGATGTCTCTTTTGAGTGACTGTTAAATCGTGTAATTTCGGTTAAATCCAGTAACAATTCATTAACAAACACCCAGTTTTGACTTTTTAAGTCATATCGGACGATGAATGAAATGGGTGAAATGATGCTCAAATGAGCCCAGGGTTCATGGAGCTGAGAGGGTAAGGGAAAACTCCAGAAAATACGTTATCTAGGTACCTCAACCTGACCGAGATTCGAACTCGGTACCTCTTAAACGTGAGGCAGACAGGCTACCATATACGCTACCGAGGCGGGCTACACCCACCAACCAGTTTTGGGTGAAATACAATCTTTAATTACTTGTAGGTACAAGTGTAGCATAAATGTCTCACGTATTCATTTATTATTGTTCTCACAACTTCTCGATGTGTTGAAAATGTTTTATTGAAAGTCACAGTGTAAGAGGGTCACCAGTGCAGTAATTCCCGAGAGAAATGTAATGTCTAGACGTTGTGAGGCAAATGTATTCGCTCAATAAATAACGGAAATTCATAATGTCGTCTTTGTTTCTGTTTTCGTGGATGCAGAGCTCGCAAATCAAAACCAACGAGCCACATTTTCATTAAGAGGAGCGCGATGACAAATTGTTCCGTTTCCTCGAGTGGTCCGTGTCGCCTTATGTTGCATGTTCACTGAACCATAAGGCCACGCTGAGGCTTTACGGGTATTCCCTTAATGAATGGGTTCTGCAGTACGTATCTCAACGAGTGACGTATGGTTCAGTGTCATGTCAAGTCACTTTGTCTGCTTCACGTTAGTTTGAGTTTCTCTTCATGTCCAATAGGACGTAAGCTATTCTCTGCTTTCTGTCTTCAAGGGAACTGAGTAGATGAAACTCCTGCTCAGACAACCCTTCCTAATATTGAAGTTTATTCTTAAGTTGGAAGTCGAAAATTTCCCAAAGAAGAAAGTGTAGTACAGTGTTATAAATAGAAATGTTCTCTTTAATTACATACAGATATTGTCAAATCACTTGCACTTTAATTATTCTTTTCACTTTCTTGAATATATTGTGAGAAGAGCAAGCATAGAATTCCAATCAAAAAGTCTCATCAGAGATTTCACCGAAAATGCACTTTGAACATACCTAAATACAAAATTACCAAAGAGAAAGGTATTTTACTGTTCATGCAGAGATTTCATTATAAACAGAGCAAGACAGTAGAATGCTTTATTAGATATTTACGGCAAGATGCATATAGATTTTGAGGAAAATCGGCTCACCCATAGCTACCCTTTATATGTAAAAGTTTTCGAAACTTTTTTCTGAAAATCGCTAAAGGTTTTACTAATAATTTCGATATTCGTAATTCGATATTTGATCCAATGATTTATTCATTCATTTACTTTTGCTCGTTTAGTAGGTGGTGCATTTTGTACAAAAAAGTACGCCCAAGATACGAAGAACGCTGGATTTACGGGTTAGTTCGGGAAGAGGGGAAGCTGCGAGAGCTAACACTCTTTTGTTTAGCACAGTTCAGCAAAATAGTGTGTAAGCTAAGCTAAGATATGCGCCGCAAGTGTGAGATCTGTGGACAAACATTAAATTGAACTCGATCCCATAAGCTGTATATTTATATCCTTAATATTTATGAAACACATAAAAACAGTGAACAAATGACAGCCATAAATACTCACTCATTCGCTTTGTGATTCTTCGATTTCTGAGTCCACTGCATCAGTTTCATCGCTAGTGTCCTCTGATCTGTTGATAATTTCATCAATCGCATTTTGAATTACACCATTATTTCTCTAATACAGCATTTTCCATTTCTTGCAGTATCCTTCCCAATCCGTCGCAGTTACAGAAGAGAATGCTTCTATAGCAAGTTTCTGCAGATTTGTGGCTGACATATCACCAGTAACGTTGTGTCCTCTGAAAACGTTCTTTATTTTTGCCCACGCCTTATACGGAGGTAAACGAATAATAGTGTGTCCCCTTTCGAGAACCATAACATCCAGCTATGTAGAAATATACAAAGGGCTCAGAGCAAGAGAAAAAGAAAGATAAAAGAGCAAGACATAAGGAAAAGAAGGAAGCCAAAAAGGAAATGATTGAAGGGAAAAGAAGAAAGAAAAAAACATCACTATTAGTTATTACCATACAGAGATCAAAGCCTTACCTGCTTTTTCCTGGTGTTTTTGGAGATTCATTAGAATGAGATGTACAAAACGATTTAATACGCCTGACAGTGCTGACGCATTTTCCTGTGTAAGCAGCAGCTTGTTCAATTGAGTTGCTGAATGGGAACATTAACTGGTTGTTATCCTTTTCTATATCGCAACTTTCTGCAACTTTTGCTATTATTTTGCGGCCATCACTATGCACGACTGCACGTGCATGATTCCGAGTCGGAGTTTGTTGTTCGGAAGGTACATATGATGATGAGTTTGGTTACAAACTGGTTAACCTGTAGTAATTAACCTCAAACTTGCACAAAACGAATGCACACAGAAAACAAAGAGCGCGCGTAAAAGCTTAGCATATTAGTCACTAGATGTCAGAGTATACTAGTTTAGTGTACTAGTATAGCGCATTTCACGTTTCTAATGTTTCATCTGTGTTTACGGAGTTAGCCGAAGCCTACCGAGTGAGGACTTGGGAGACGAAAGCTCAAGATAAATTGCGCATACTGTATATTGTTGATTTTTGCTGACACCTCCTCCACTGCTTTCAGACAGCTCGAAAGTACATTCTTCAAGCTGTTTAATGGTTGTTGATAATACCGAAAAAATTTTATTTACAAAATGGAGATTGTCCAATAATTGTTGTGAAAGTAATGCTATTAACACAATATGTCAAACACCATCCCTGCGTGTTGTCCTAGGGACTGATGTCAGCAGTTATATAGTGCGAGACATGTAAACTTCATATCCCTTTAAAGGTGTATGGTATCCGATGCCTGGTGATTATATAGCTATTACAGTGGTAGGGTAGGATTTATGGAGGGGTTTTGCACCTTCAACAGACTGATTCTTTGTACCTACGCCACAGTGGGGCACCCTGGAAGGAAGGATGAGGTGAGAGGTTACAGAGGATGGACGAGCCCAAGAGGCCACGGCAGAGCAGACACCAGGGTCCCTACGATTTTCCAGTTTGAAGCTGTCCGGTAGTCTAGTACACCTGGCATCTCACCCACCTAAACCAAAATATACAGAAACGATATTGAAAGTTAAATGGACGGATGGGAAATTCGAGGTTTGTAATGAGGCATTCACCTGATGACCCGGGACAAACCCTAAAAATTCTCATGATAGGCCGCCCATGAAGCGAACCCAGATCTCCAAATGCGAGCCACAACCACCTGAGCCGTCTCATTCGTTTGTTACAGTAATAAGAGAAATTAAATTCCTGTAAGATCACTAACACAAAATATAATGAAATATGAGAGTAAACTCCCTTTTGCGTTTCGCCTTACATTTTGGCTATATTATATTGTTTAATAGATTTAAATAAATGTATGCAGCTGCCTCTTATTAGGGAAATTTATAAAAGCTATTTACTTTCTAGATCGTACACACAATTTCGTTTCATTAGATTAAATTCATAGAATTTAAAATAATTAGTTTTAGTCTTTGAACAATTGCATATGCGGTGCTATAGCAAGTCCAAATGTCATCGGAAATGCATTGGCATATCCAAGCCCATGGTTCATGATATATGGATAATCATTTGGTTGAATAACTTAACTACCAGTAGAATGTTTAAAATTTTTTAAACTGAACTTCGATGTACGAAGACTGTTCAATAAAGAAAGATCGCAATTCTTGCCAACGTACCGCTACTCATCCTGGCCGCGCCGTGGCTCAATGGTTAGGCAACTTGGCTCTCACCAAGGCGGCCCGGGTTCGATCCCAGGCGACCGCAAAGTGAGACTTGTGGTGGACAACACGGCGCAAGGGCGGGTTTTCTCCGGGATCTCCGGTTTCCCCCGCCATCTCATTCCACCGGTGCTCCATCTTCATCTCATGTATCATCAGTGTCACCGCCTGCGGTGCCGTATGTATTAAAAGCGTGCGTTAAACACTACACATTTCACATTTCCAAAGCTCGTCGGAAATACATTGGCATATCCAAGCACATGGTTCATGATATATGGATAAACATTTGGTTGAATAACTTAACTACAAGTAGAATGTTTCAAATTTTTAAACTGAACTTCGATGTACGAGGACTGTTCAATAAAGCATGATCACAATTCTTGACAACGTACCTTTACTCATCCTGGCCGCGCCGTGGCTCAGTGGGTAGGTGACTTGGCTCTCACCAAGGCGGCCCGGGTTTGATCCCAGGCGACCGCAAAGTGAGACTTGTGTTGGACAACACGGCGCTGGGGCGGGTTTTCTCCGGGTTCTCCGGTTTCCGCCGCCATTTCATTCGACCGGTGCTCCATCTTCATCTCATGTATCATCAGTGTCATCGCCTGTGGTGACGTATGTAGTAAAAGCGGGCTTTAAACACGGCACACACATTTACTCATCCTCATAATTTTGATGGTCCTACTCAATATAGTCTCCCCTAAATGCAATGCACTTGTCCCTTGCGTTTCTGCCAGTCTTCAAAGACATGCTGGTAACCATTTTTTGATGGATCCTTCAAACTCAAGAGCTTTCACCACTGCTTCTGATGATGGATAATGCCTCCCACGAAGGAGTTTCTTCAAGTTAGGAAATAGAAAAAAGTCACATGGGGCTAAATTCGGACAATAGCGAGGGTGAGGGATACACTTCACGTTGATTTTTTCAAGATATTAAGCCTCAACATTGGCAATATGCGGCTGCGCATTATCGTGGTGCAGCATCCAGGTTGCTTAACGGAAATATGGTGTTTTGCGTCTGATATGGACTTGTAATGTTTTCAAGACACCTATAGTATTGCCCAGCTACTGATGTGTGTAGAGAATATCAGAGAATGAGATGACCATAACTTTCCCAGCATAAGCAACCACCTTTGCTTTTTCGGGGGTTGGTGATGAAGATTTCCACACTGAGCTTTGCTGTTTGTTCTCAAGATCAAAATGATGTAGCCAAGTTTCATCAGCAGTGATTACGTTTGAAAGAAACTCAGGATCTTCCTCTAACATCAACTTGAACTGCATGCAGACATGCATGCGAATGTCCTTTTGTTCGGGAATTAAATATCTTGGAACCCATCGCGCACAAACACGTCTCATGTGTAAAATGTTTCTGTCACCAACGTGTGGGTGGCACCCATTGAAATGTTCAGTATTTCAGAAAGTGATCTTAAGGTAATTCTTCAATCCTCTCTCACAATGGCAGCAGAAGTTTTGATGTTTCCTTTCGTAAGAGCAGTAACTGGTGCACCAGGTCCACCTTCCTTTGAAATTGATTGTCTCCCCTTTTAAACATTTTAAACCACCTTCCAGCTGTGCTGTAGGGAAGAACAGACTCTCCATAGGCCTCCTGTAACATTGTATAGGCCTCAACTGTAGATTTGTTGAGACGAAAGTAGAATTTGAGAACTGCATATTGTTCCTCGCGTGTTACCTCCATTGCAGCGGTAGGCGATGCTGAACATGTCTGAGCTTGCCTGGTTCTCACAGGCGGGAACCAGGAGTACCAACAATGAAACTACTACAGCGTGTTTGTTTATATTGTGCTAACGGAATATAATAAGGTTGAATTTTAGTGCGAAAAATTATGACAGCAAAAAAGTATGCCCATTATTTATTGAACAACCCTGGTACGTTCTTCGCTTAATTTTACCTAACTTTTGTGAGAGAAGGGCAAACATTTAACTGTATTGTGCAGCAATGTATTTTTAGAAGAGTTTTAATCGGAGTGAGGCAAGCATTGTATCTACATCGCGTATATAGACAGGCATCCATCATCTATTGATTTCGAGCAGTATTTGGACTGTCAGCTACATTTCAAACGGTGAAACCAGGAGCCTGTCTGGATGTATTACAGCGGTATGTAATTTGCTGTATTCCGGGGGCATTACATTTTTTACATACCGCGAGCGGTGTATATCTGCCGTGCCCCTTCTATACTTACAAAACAAGTTTGATTGGACAGCAATGTAATTACGGATCGCTTGTCCGGTATGTGATCTATGGAACTTTAGTGATTAACGTTGCAAACAGTGCAGCAATTTAAATAACAATCTGCAAGGAAAGAAAGCAATCCTGATAATGGACACCACCGCTGAGGAATTGCATGCCAAGCGACTTGGTAACTTTTACAGCAGTTTACACCGATTTATCAAAATGTACAAAGGCCCGTTTTACGAGCGCTGTTCAATAAAGAATGATCTTTTTTTTTGACAACGTACCTTCACTATCCTCAATTTTTATGGTCCTTCTCAAAATGGTTTACATTGAATGCAATGCTATTGTGTGTGTGTGTGTGTGTGTGTGTGTGCGTGTGTGTATGTGTGTGTGTAGTGTTTAACGCCCGCTTTTACTACATACGGCACCGCAGGCGGTGACACGGATGATGCATGAGATGAAGATGGAGCACCGGTGGAATGAGATGGCGGGAAACCGGAAGTCCCGGAGAAAACCCGCCCCAACGCCGTGTTGTCCACCACAATCTCACTTTGCGGTCGCCTGGGATCGAACCCGGGCCGCCTTGGTGAGAGCCAAGCGGTCTAACCACTGAGCCACGGCGTGGCCTACAATGCACTTGTCCCAGCGTTTCTGCCAGGTTTCAAAGACATGCTGGAAACCATTTTTGAGAGATCCTTCAAAATCGCCTCCGCAGCCTCAACTACTGCTTCTGATAGATAACGCCTTCCACAAAGGCGTTTCTTTAATTTAGGGACTATAAGAAAATCGCATGGGGCTAAATCCGGACTATAAGGTGGGTGAGAGATACACTTCACGTTGATTTTTGCAACATATTCAGCAACAACATTGGCAATATGCAGCTGCGCATTATCGTGGTGCTTTTTTTTAAAATTTTACGTCCTCTAAAATTAAGTCATATCGGACGCTAAATGAAATGGGTTAAATGATGCTCAGTTGTGCCCAGTGTCCATGGAGCTTAGAGCTACCCGACATTCGTTTTGAAGGACAAGGGAAAACCCCGGAAAAACCTTATCCAGGTAACTCACCCTGGCCGAGATTCGAACTCGGCACCTCTTGAATGTGAGGCAGACATGCTACCATCTACGCTACCGAGGCGGGCGTGGTGCAGTATCCAGCCTGCTTCATGGAAATGTGGTCTTTTGCGCCTGATATGGACTTGCAATGTTTTCAGGACATCCCTGTAGTATTGCCCAGCTACTGATGTGTGTGCAGGTACAACATGCTGATAAACCATTCCATGAATATCAAAGAATGAGATGACCATATCTTTTCCAGCAGAAGCAACCACTTTTGCTTTTTTGCGGGTTGGTGATGAAGGAGATTTCCACACTGAGCTTTGTTGCTTGCTCTCAGGATGAAAATGATGTAGCAAGGTTTCATCAGCAGTGACTACGTTTGAAACAAACTCCAGAACCTCCTCTAACATCAACTTTAACTGTATTTACCTCATCTGCAGCGGTAGGTGGTACTGAACATATCTGAGCTTGTGTGGTTCTCACAGGCGGGAACCAGAAGTACCAACAATGAAACTGCTACGGCGTGTTTGTTCCACATTAAGCTAACAGGATATAATATTGAATTTTAGTGCGAAAATCTATGACCGTAAGGAATTATGATCATTCTTTATTGAACAGTCCTAGTGCCTTTTCTACCACATACGCAGAGCAAGCTCAGGAAATATTACATTCCACTAAAATGTTGATTTTGATATCTCAGTTCATCTACAGTCCGGCCGCTCTATCTCCAGCTCTGACAGTTCTCGAGAGGGGGAGGCGCGTTGTTGCCATTTCTTTAGCGGGAATTTCAAGCAGAGGAACATCTCACGCATTTACAGATCGTAACTTCGTAAATGTACGTGGACAATGTGTATATACATGATCCCAAAATAGTTGCATATGGAGACAATATACCATTTACTGGAAAAGAAATAACAAAAAGCTACTTCGCACGAGTGGGAAATTCCTTTCTCATATAATATTGATATACATGTCGCCTTATAGCATCCTTTTGAAAAGCATAAAGTGAAGCTTTAAGGCTGCCTCGTTGCCTTTGCTCTCCCGGTGTACGCACAACTGCAGACGGCGAACTTAAATCAGCTGGCACTTTTCCTTGGTCACATTCTTCCCACCTTCAAGGCGTCACAAACTCTGTCCAGCACCTTGGTAACAGGTAGTAGAGGTCCACCGTTATTACGCTCCTTCTCGAAGTACTCACGTAGCCTGAATATAAATCCACGGCTTTGGCTCTTATAAGAACCGATTTTTTTCTTGAATTCTAAGGAACCAGTAGCCATATTACTATAATAGCGATGATAATAATAAGACTTACAGACGCTACAAATCGGAATTCACGCACACTCACAAAATTAAACAAACCACCATCGCGGGAACCAAAAGCAACTAAAAGCCACGTGGTCCACACAAAATTGAAGCGGACTCGGTGCTGGATCTGCAAGCCACGCCTAGCAGCGACAACACTGATTGGCGCTAGCAGACAGTTTTAACTTCCTAACCACGACACTGGATGTACAGACTCCCAGTACCACCAACAGAAGCAGTTGGTGTGCCTGAAAGGTGTAAACGAAATATTCGAATAGAGTGATGTTGTAAAGAATATCTTGCATGATAATGAGATTATAAGTTGTATTTCAATGTGTTGAAGCTAATATAGTCCAATACTCTCATTATAAAGATAATTCTGACGATATGTTTTCAATTACTCATTATTATATGTTGGTACTATTTACCTTCCCCCTCCAACTCCTACAACCACTAAATGTCAGAGCCGGAGATACAGCGCCCGGACTATACACATTATTCGACTCCCTGTGGATGCTTGATGATGCTATTTAAGTATTATTTGGATTGAGAAAGGCTTATTCTATCTTATATACTAAAAAGAGAAAAGGATGTTCTCTTTTTGAGAATGTTCATGAAATTTCAGTCAAAGATGCTCCTACAAGAAATGTAGATGAAGTGTTACGCACTTAGGCATCTCAATTTTCTGTATTCTGTTTTTTATAAGTCAGATACATGACTCTGAGTGCGTCTTCCAAAGATGCAAATAACTTGTTTTTATAAAAATTTAATGTTAAATAACGTCGATGTTCACTGATGTTGCGATATGTAACAACGAAACTGGGAGGAATTACAAGAGAATAATCGCTAGGTATTGAAAACAAAATGAATAAAGTAAGATTCGAAGCTAAAATATTTTTATTTTCCATGCTCTAGCCTCGTCAATGCTCTATTGTAGCTCCGAGTACCTAGTTAACACTCCATTGTCATCAGTTTACCGTCACCAGGACAACCTCCGTTCTAGATCAATTGATTCGACTTCGCTATGGATGTGACAGAAACCCCAAGATCGAAAAAGTTCCATTTTAAAGCCTACAAAGAGATTTCGAATAGATGGAGCAGAAGGTATTTGATGCAGAGGGTAAATAACAAAGAGGAAGGCACGCAAATGGTTGATGTTATCATTGTTTTGTCTATTCATAGGAGGTTAGGGCAGGAAGTGTATTATACCTGCCACGATCCACAATGCCATGTACAGACGTGATTTAGGGTTGTTTCATAGCGCCGACAATTGTCACTAGACATAATAGTTCTCAACTGAGATAATTTGACAAGCAGCAAAGGAAGCAAATGCTAGGCATGTCACATGTGGAATTATGCTGGTTACATTGTACACAGAAAGAAATGAACTGTCCAGTACAGCATAGATTTGCTGCAGCGGCCTGCGCACCCAGGGTACGTAGCAAAGCATATGCATGAAGTTACCATGGTCTGCTACCTCTGTACATATTGTGCAGCATAGCTTTATGGTAACCAAAACAACAAAAAATGGTATAAATACTTGCAGCTAACTAACAAGGGTTCCAAAGAACTTAATCAGCACGTTAACCATTATCTCAATGAATTTGAACAGTTTCAGATAATTAAGTCACATTTGTGTGCTAAAAATACAAGGGCTGTTCAATAAAGAATGCTCATAATTTTTATGGTCATAATTTTTTACACTAAAATTCAATGTTATTATATACTGTTAGCTTAATGTGAAACAAACACGCTGTAGTAGTTTCATTGTTGGTACTCCTGGTTCCGCCTGTGAGTACCAGGCAAGTTCAGATATGTTCAGTATCACTGCTGCAATGGAGGTAACACGCGAGGAACAATATGCGGCTCTGAAATTCTGCTTTCGTCTCCACAAATCTTCATTTAAGGCCTACACAATGTTAAAGGAGGCTTATGGAGAGTCTGTTCTTCGCTACAGCATAGCTCGAAGGTGGTTTAAAATGTTTAAAGAGGGGAGACAATCAATTTCTAAGGAAGGTGGACCCGGTGCTCCAGTTACTGCCCTTACGGAAAAAAAATCAACACTGCTCCTGCCATTGTGAGAGAGATTCAACGAATTACATTAAGATCACTTTCTGAAATACTGAATATTTCATTGGGGCCCACCCACACGTTAGTGACAGAAACATTACACATGAGACGTGTTTGTGCGCGATGGGCTCTAACACTGTCGATTCCCGAACAAAAGGGCATTAACATACAGGTCTGCATGCAGCTAAACTTGATGTTAGAGGAAGATCCGGAATTTATTTCAAACATAATCACTGCTGATGAAACTTGGCTACATCATTTTGATCCTGAGAGCAAACAGCAAAGCTCATTGGGGAAATCTACTTCATCATTAGCCCCTAAAAAAGCAAAAGTGGTTGCTTCTGCTGGGAAAGTTATGGTCATCTCATTCTTTGATATTCCTGGAATGGTTTATCAGCATGTTGTACCTGCACACACATCACTAACTGGCAATACTACAGGGATGTTCTGAAAACATTGCAAGTCCATATCAGGCGCAAAAGACCACATTTCCGTGAAGCAGGCTGGATGCTGCACCACGAAAATGCGCGGCAGCATATTGCCAAAGTTGTTGCTGAATATCTTGCAAAAATCAACGTGTAGTGCATCCCTCACCTTCCCATAGTTCGATTTTAGCCCCATGTGACTTTTTATATTCCCTAACTTGAAGAAACGTCTTTGTAGGAGGCATTATCCATCCTCAGAAGCAGTAGTGAAGGCTGCAGATGCGATTTTGAAGGATCTCTCAAAAATGGTTTCCAGTATGTCTTTGAAAACTGGCAGAAAGGCTGGGACAAGTTTATCGCACTCAGGGGAGGCTAATTTGAGAAGAACCATCAAAATTGTGAGGATGAGTAAAGCTACGTTGTCAAAAAAAATTGTGAACTTTCTTTATTGAACAGCCCTTTTATGTAGACAAATCTCTGCATTTCTTAACCTGCAGTTCTTATATATGATATCATTGCCCTTCTCCATGCATCTGCAACAAATTATATAATTTATTGCTCTCTGCAAAGTTTAATCTCATCTAAATTCTAATAAATACAAATATAAATTGTCATTAATGTCGTTTGACAAGTATAGTGTTTAAACAAGTTTAGAAAAAAACCAGGTGTATGTGGGGAATTAGAATTTTTTTTTTTTTTTTTAATTTTTATCATTCACAGAGTCTCGCCGAGAAATGTCGACATAATAGTTTAGGATGGAAGGCAATAGATAATTCCTCTACCTACTGTAGATAAGTGGTAGAGACAATAACCATAAAATTAAGCTCTTCTGCAAAATATATACATTAGTTTTACTGCAGAGTTATTGCAGTTGAGGATAGGACATGACCTCAGCTCTACCAACCCACATGAGCATAAAAAACGAATTTGTAACACGTAAATGATGGGCTGTGATAATCAGTTCGTGTGCAAAGCACTGTCAACACAGTCTGGTGCACAAACAAAATTAGCTCTGTATACGTAAACAGTGTTTGATTCGCAAAAACCTGATGCACTAGCGGACCTACCGTTTTTGTCCAGCTAATAATGCCGCTTTACTTCCAAATTCTACAACCAATGTGGCGTCTGCAACATATGGTCTTAGTTCGGAACTGTTGCGAAATAAAAAATGTGTTAGTATTAGCGAAAATTGGTACAGGCGTCTTATTCCTTTTGGCGGTTTCAGTTTTGTTCATTGTAAGCCCTATGGATTCAAAATTAATTATCTGTTGTAATATTTGACCACTATCGAGGAGCAATTCTTGGTGGGACCGGTCGTGAAGCGTGCGATCAGCCGGCGATGGTGGTTGCCACGTTACCTTTGCGGATGAGAGGTAGTTGGTGTCAATTTAGTAGGGTTTGTTGGGTAAGCTATTTTTAAGAGATGTAACATAGATATTTATAAAGTGAATGTACATATTTCACGAGCATCAGGCGGGGAGGTTGCACGACCTGTCTGTCGAACATCTATTACACCTCCTTAGAAAATTGCCCATTAGAGTTTGATATGAATATCACAAGATCATTTGACCTCACAGTGACTCTGCCTCTGCTTTGGCTTTGCTCTGGCTTTGCTTTGGCTCCGCTTTAGACTTGCTTTGACTTTGCTCTGGTTCCGCTCTGGTTTTGCTCTGGATTTGCTCTGGCTTTGCTCTGACTCCGCTTTGAGTTTGCTCTTCCTCCGCTTTGGCTTTGCTCTGGCTCCGCTCTGGCTTTGCTCTGGCTCCTCTTTGGCTTTGCTCTAGCTCCGCTCTGGCTCCTCTTTGGCTTTGCTCTAGCTCCGCTCTGGCTTTTTTTGGCTTTGCACTGGCCCCGCTTTGGCTTTGCTCTGGCTTTGCTCTGGCACCGCTTTGGCTTTGCCCTGACCCCGCTTTGGCTATGCTCTGGCTTTGCTCTGGTTCCGCTTTGGCTTTTCTCTGGCTTTGCTCTGGCTCCGCTTTGGTTTTGCCCTGGCTTTGCTCTGGCTTTCCTCTGGCTCCGCTTTGCCCTGACCCCGCTTTGGCTATGCTCTGGCTTTGCTCTGGTTCCGCTTTGGCTTTTCTCTGGCTTAGCTCTGGCTCCGCTTAGGCCCCACTTTGACCTTGCTTTGGCTTTGCTCTGGCTACGCTCTGGCTTTGCTTTGGCTCCACTTTGGCTTTGCCCTGGTTTTGCTTTGCTTTGACTTTTCTTTGGCTATGCTTTGGCTTTGCTCTGGCTTTGTTCTGGCTCAGCTTTGGCTTTGCTTTGGCTTTGCTCTGGCTCCGCTTTGGCTTTGCCCTGGCTCCGCTCTGGCTTTGCCCTGGCTCCGCTCTGGCTTTGCCCTGGCTCCGCTCTGGCTTTGCCCTGGCTCCACTTTGACTTTGCTCTGGCTCCGCTCTGGCTTTGCCCTGGCTCCGCTCTGGCTTTGCCCTGGCTCCGCTCAGGCTTTGCCCTGGCTCCGCTCTGGCTTTGCCCTGGCTCCGCTCTGGCTTTGCCCTGGCTCCGCTCTGGCTTTGCCCTGGCTCCGCTTTGGCTATGCTTTGGCTTTGCTCTGGCTTTGTTCTGGCTCAGCTTTGGCTTTGCTTTGGCTTTGCTCTGGCTCCGCTCTGGCTTTGCTCTGGCTCCGCTCTGGCTTTGCCCTGGCTCCGCTCTGGCTTTGCCCTGGCTCCGCCCTGGCTCCGCTCTGGCTTTGCTCTGGTTCCGCTTTGACTTTGCTTTGGCTTTACTCTTACTCCGCTCTGGCTTTGCTCTGGCTCCGCTCTGGCTTTGCTCTGGCTCCGCTCTGGCTTTGCCCTGGCTCCGCTTTGACTTTGCCCTGGCTCCGCTCTGGCTTTGCCCTGGCTCCGCTCTGGCTTTGCCCTGGCTCCGCTCTGGCTTTGCTCTGGCTTTGCTCTGGCTCCGCTTTGGCTATGCTTTGGCTTTGTTCTGGCTTTGCTCTTGCTCCGCTCTGGCTTCCCTTCAGCTTCACTCTAATCTCACTCTAAATTCACTCCAATTTCTCTGGCTTGGCTATTGCTAGCAGTTCACTGGAAAATACAAGTCAGCGAAGTTAGTGTCATGCTGACAAGTTGCCATAGTAGCTAGGTAGCTAAAATGAAATATATAATGTCTAACGCCAGCTTTTACATGGGGTACCGCAGACGGTGACACTGAAGATACATAATATGAAGATGAAGCACAGATGGTATGATATGGCGGAGGAAACCGTAGATTCTGGAGAAACCCATACAAGCGCTGTGATGTCCGCCACAAATTTCCCTTTGCGGTCGCCTGAGATCGAAAGTTACAGTATTTTGTGGATTCGTAGAATTAAGTCTTTAACCCGTTGTATGTGTCTAACAAGAGCATATAACATGACACAAATAAACAGGGCACACAAAAATGTCTGCAATTTATTCTCTCAGGTTCAGTCGTACTTTATCTTACGAAAATGTTTAAATAGTAGCGCTGCGGCTCTCCACCAACCGTATAGGTCAGCAGCTTATGGTTAAGATTAATGTATACACCCAAATAAATTCTAGTATAATGACTAGTCTAACTTTGTTCACATTCTTATGGAACTTGGAAATTTTAATTATCTTATAAAATGCATAAAACAGCTTTCGGGAATTCTGTGTTAGTCTTTTCCACTCCTTTGAATACTCAGCCCTGCAGAAACGGTTCATTTAACCGGAGATTTGGCTATGTCCTGGAACTGGATTACTTAGGAGTATAGTGGCACGGAGGTACAAAGTTTGTCTATTGTACCTATGACACCCAAGTAGGGCATACCCAGGGATGAAGGATGAGGTGAGAGGGGAGACAGGGCAACCGACCTAGGGTGCCACGATAGAGCAGAGAGAAGGATCCCTAACATTTACTTGGATAGAAACTTCCTCAACAGACATCCCACCCTAATGTGGTTCGGAAGCAGTCACACCACGAGACATGATTTCGGAGAATGGCAACCATCTTTCCGGAGGAGGAAATGGTTTACCTACTCAGAGCACATCATCCTGCCATGCACCGCCAAGACTCCCGCCAACACTTCTACTTTGAAAGAGACCACCAGATTAGAGATGATACGGAGTGATAATGGAGTTAAAATGGAGGAATAAAAAATTTGGGGAATGTAATTAACCTATCCAGCATTGGCCTCATGATCCGGGTGAAAACTCCCAAAAGAAGCCTATGTGTCATGAGATAAGCCACGGGAAACGAACAAGGGTCTCCCGAATGCAGGCCGTAGACGAAACCGCCTGAGCCATCATGGTAGGTTAGCCAAAACCTACATCATCATCGTCATCATCATCATCATCGTCAGTATCCCCCAGGGGCCTACTTCGGTAGGTACGGGTTTGGCGCACCCGGGGTCCCGAGCCAACAGTCTCCCTCGTGTGGGCTCCTCTTCGTGGTTGAGGGAGACGGTCAACAGGCCCACCCACGTGTAGGCCGTGCGTGGAGACGATTAGATTCTTTGTAGATTCTTTTCTAGTTTAGAGTTTAGGATTTAGTGAACGAAATTTTTAGTAGAGTTTGATTGATTTTGTTTATGTACGTGTATTTTTAATAGGTTTAGTTACACTTGTATAGTTTTTAGAAAGTTTTATATCTGGCCCTTGCCATGACTAGTTTTTTAAAGGGCGCTGATGTCCGCCGTAGTTGAGCGCCCTTATATCGTCGTCATCATCATCATCATCATCATCATCATCATCATCATCATCATCATCATCATCGTTAGTATTTTTACGGTTCTTGTGGTTGTTATTGTTATTGCCGTTGCCATCATCATCATCATCATCATCATTATTAGTATTATTGTTAGTATTATAAGTATTATTAGTATTAGCAGTGGCTGTGGTGGTGGTCGTTGTGGTAGTGTTTATTATGATTATGATCATCATTGTCATCGAGATGATTATTATTGTTAATAATGTTATGATGATGGTTATTGCTTTTGTTGTTACTATTGTTACTATTGTTATGACCATTATGATAAGATTGTTATTATTATAGAGCATGTTTTATGATATATTTGGGCATATTGTAAATCTGTGGGTTCCTACAATTAAAAGGCCGAGTTGCAGAAATTAAAAATCTCCTTTATTTTCGTCGAAATACACTATTCCAATTCTCACGTAAGAACATCAAATCACATATACACATTCTTACAAGGTCGATCACAATAACAAACAGTGACAGCACATTACATCTTTAGCTCTCGTTACAACAACACAGCTGGCTATCTCTCATTTCACAACTACTCTAATCTCTAGCCATGGCTTCTTTTTATACACAAATTCATGAACCGAGAACCTTCTGCAGCAACAAGAAAAACTATCATTCTCCGTTAATCGAGAACATTCTCTAGAACATTCCAACCGGCAAGTCATTTACCTCAGTTATCTTGCTTGCCGGCGATATGTTTACACTACGCGCTATCGTTAACTGCTTAGCAAGACTCATTATTACCATGAAACTTTATCCGTCGATTGTTTCCTTATTTGTGCCGAAACTTTTATGTACGTTGCCGTGACAATATACATAAAAGAATTATTCACGTAATCAAAATTATATGCTGGTCCTTAT
The DNA here is from genome assembly GCA_030765055.1 of Mantis religiosa. Taxonomy (NCBI): domain Eukaryota; kingdom Metazoa; phylum Arthropoda; class Insecta; order Mantodea; family Mantidae; genus Mantis; species Mantis religiosa. The sequence goes on from CM060957.1 coordinate 31,088,569, forward strand.
GCAGCAAAT
>CM060957.1:31096077-31181077 GCA_030765055.1 Mantis religiosa
GCAGAAACGAGACTGCAATGCAACATTTGCCATCGCCCAGCTAAACGCATTTGAAAGGGAAGTGCAAAAGGTAAGAAATAGCGTGGATATCGAGGAACACGAAGAAACTGCAATTAAGAGGAGAAGAATAGAAGATCATGATGTGAAAAGAAGAGAAGCTCTTGAAGTATGTGACATTCTTAGAGAAGCAAAGGACAGATTTAGCTTCACAGGGCATCTGGTAGCCTCAACTTTGTTTCATCAAGAAAATTTCTAAGACATTTCCAGAGGATTCCCTTAGAGAAACAATAAGGTGCTATCCTTTTATCATTGGAACAAAAATTCGTAGAGAACTGACTGTAATTTGCAGTCGAGAGGAATTTGCTTGAATGGCCGGCGCTTTGTGCTTGATGGACTTCATTAAGGAAAACAATTTATGTGCTACATTCAGCGAATGTGTCAAACTCCTCCGAATACTGTTAACTATGCCAATTTCTACCGCTGAAGCAGAATGCTGTTTCTCAACTTTAAAAAGAATAAAAACTTTCGTTAGGAACACAATGTCACAGGACCGATTGTCAGCATTAGCAATGCTTTCAATTGAGAGAGATTTTGTTATGAAGATCAGCGACTTTAACGCAAAAGTTATCGATAGATTCGCCAGGTCTAAGGAGAGTAGAGCAGAGAATCTGTATAAATAGGTGATCATTACTACTCTGTATTTTATTTTTCATTTGTGCACCACCAATAATTTAACCCACCAGCCGCCACTGGTTGATTCTATCTAACATAAATATTTGTTTCCTATTCTGTTTCACAACATATTCTATTTGTTTTCTTATTAGCGATTGACCATCTTTAGAGGCCACAACTTATGAAATTTAAAACATATTTTTTTTTTTTGATAAACATTGGGTCAATTTCGAGGAAGAAGATAATTTGCGGAAAGTTAAAGCCACAATAACAGTCGCAAATTGCTTGAAAAACGAGGTGTTAGCCGAGTGGGAATTAACTAAAATGTTTATTGCAATTTAAAGAAATGCTTGCAAATAATGGAGGGCAGGTACACTGCAGTGTAATAGCATTAGTGGTACAGGTAAAATAACGAGCCCCTGGGTTACTGCGTCAGCATTACACAAATCTCGGCGAGGTCCAGGCCACATGGGAGAGGTAAACCAACCGGAACCGGGGCGAAGACATCCCTAATGCGAAAACGGTTGCCCAAGAATAATTTAAAGAGTTCTCTCCCCTTCGCTGCTAGAATTAAAGTTCCAATTTAGAGCAGCTGTAGGGTTCGGGTTTTCCTTATTGCCTCGCTTGTAGAGGATATGAAAAGAAACTGCCCTCCACTTACATTTCCGAGTAATCGCGCCAGCTTACATCCAGACAAAATTAATTTTACAGACATTTTCTCTGCAGCATTACCATAATTTTTACATTTGTTTACATTGGGTGTTTCAAATGGAATCACGTCACGATATTTACATTTCACGATCCAAATTAGATTCTTACCAATTAGCAAACTTGTTTTAAGTTCCGAGAATTTGTTTCTTTAAGTGTCAAATACATCGTAAGCTTTATTTATTCAGTCCGCTTTATATTAGAATATAAATTATACCATACACATTTAAATATTGTATTCATACATCTTTCTCTATCCAGCAAAATTCTTTATGCTTCGAGCTAGTTGAGAAAAATCCTTTCATAAATAGATCCATTAAAACTTTGTTACAGAAACAAAGAAAACCTCAATTATTGTAAAAAAGGGGTTTAAATCTGGTCTCTATAGATATGAATGAATTATTTATTGTGAATGTTACAAAATTTTACAATTTTCAAGTTTAGGTTACACTTATTTGGTTTACCTTGTTGCTACCTTGGCTCATATGGCACCCTGGTCTTCTGCTCTTCCAGGTAGCTCTTAACATCCATACCCCCTTGTTACTTAATTAGTCCCTTTCTTCCCCCTCATCTTCCTTTCTAATATTCTTTACATTTCTGGCCCATTTTTCAGTAACAACTCACCAATACTTCTTACCCTATTTACCTCCTTTCCCGTTAATATTGTGACTTAGTGGGTTCGTGAAATGAAAACTCCAATTGCACCACTCAAAAATGTTCTTTATTTCCACCGACTTACAGTTAAACACTTGCCAATTACACAAAATTACGTAATGCACACAATTACGATTCACCAGTTCGTCCGTTAAAGTTCCACTTGCACTCGCGATTACGTAAACTCCTCCGACGCACGTACGCAGTCCGTCCCCTCATTGGGCGCTCCTCACAGCTGTTTGCCAAGAACTGACTGACTGACTCCGGCCCGGCGCGTCGCTTATATAAGACCAGCTGGCCAACCTAGTAATTTCCAGATTAGATGAAACAACCCACACGTTCGAGAACCTAGGGGGAGGGTAAAGAGACGGCTCAGTGGCCCGCAATCCCTCTCCTAATCATCCCTTCAGTTAGTGACAGAGACAAATGAGTGGGTGTGGCGCGGTCTCTGGTCCCTTACTCAGCTGTCGTTTGTTGTGCTTCCCGATAATTGGGTGACAATATTTTATAGTCGCTATCTTCTTCTCTACTTTCTACCATTTTTCCTATAAAAACATTTTATCTACGTAGCAACCTCCTCGCATTCTAATACATAACGTTCTATAATTTCTTTCCCCCCACAGAATTCACAAATTCCCTTTTCCCTACCTCTCACCCCTCCTAGAAATATTGTTGCTGTTCTCATCCAAGCTAACCCTTCTCTCCTTTGCCTGTTGCAATGGATACTCTTTAATTTATTTGGCTATTTATTTAGGTGTTTATTTATTTATCTATTTATATATCTATTTATTTGTTTATGTATTTAGTTACTATTTAGTTATGTATTTATGTATCTACTTATCTATTTGCCTGCCTGGCTATAGATATTTATAACTGTTTTTGGTGTGGGAGAGGTGCATATTTGCCTGTATCGCAGGAGGGGTCTGTGTCTAAACGAGTGAATCTAGCCACTGCACTATCTTGGTGCCAAGCTGATGAAATTTCACCACTCATTAAATATTCCATTTTGGCTTGCATCCCCTTTTTTCGGGTTCCAGCAGGCACATTGGTCACTCCTATCTACTCACCCCTTATTTTCAGGGATCTGAAATTAGACAACCCTCACAATGAACTCATATTGTCCTGTTTATTCTACTTATATAACTGTCATGTTCATGTAAAACTCATTTAAACATTTACTCTTGATTGTGCATTTTAAAAATAGTGAAGCACAGCCTGTATTGCCAATTAAAACCAAAAAAGAGGTAGGAAACCAATATGACGGTCATGAATGAATACAAGGTATCAATATGACCATCATTATCTAACAGTGAAATTGCCCAAATGATGCGTTTACCTGTTGCGGTTTTGCCTTGCTAGCCATTACGTGTGTAGAGTGAAATTTTGGGTCGACCTCAGTAACCATTACACAAGAAATACGGCTAGTGTTCCTTGAGTGGGAAGCACGGATCTTTATCTCCACAGACTTCATTGCAAGATGTTTTTAAATCCACTTCAAAGTCCTGCACATCATCGCCTCTTGCCTTCTTGTAACTTCAAGATGATCTACATCGCTTTGCTTCAAATTTTAGCCTCCAGCGCTTCGAGGAACTGTATTACTTATAAGAAAAACCCATTGTGTACTGCAGCTTTCTCTATTGCTATTTAACTATAATAAAGAGAGGAAATTCATGGTATGAGGTCAATGAATAAACTCAGCATTTCATCTGAAGTTCTTGTATGTTTGGGAATTAAAAATAGAACTCCAATAAATACAAAATGTAGTATTTCAGTTCAGCGTTTTGCACAGCTACCACACATGTCTTGAAGAACATTTTCCCACGCCAAATAAGTCTTCTTAAATGGAAGCCCTTAACATATTGTGAAACTTAAATTAAAAGTCCAGTTGCTGAAATTCCAAAATGCTCCTTATATCCGTAGAAACACACTTTGGTCAACCCTTACAGTAGCCGTATTACGTAACGTACAGATGTATTATTTTATCTTGACAGGAATCCTGCGCGGTAGGGATGAGTAGCAACTGTGGTGGGGATAGTGCACCAATCGCTACAATGCGTCCCACGCGTAAGATTACGAGAGTGGAGGGCGGTGTATAAGGTGTCTAAAAACAAATTTCATTCTCGAAGCCAGTTTTGCAGCTCTTATAAACTAAGTTGTAGCTCTTACTATGGTACTAATCTCCACGCATTTGTTGGATCTTAAATAGTACATAGGCATTTGGGACAAAACCCTGTTCTCCTCCAGCAGGCATGATAAACAACTGCCGGCCTTTCGACATTGCTGCAGAGTCCCTGTAACGTATTTCACTCCAGGCATATGGTCCACTATGTGCTGTATTTATATAAGTTTCATCCATATAAACTATATAAACTTCACTTCGATATCTCCGAATATTTCGTAAATACTTAAGCCTTTTTGCACGTATGGTGGGATGTTCGATTAAAATTTGTCTGTCACGCTTAGTGTTGTTTTTTTGTTTTCAAATAATCCTAGCTTCAAAAGAACTCTTCTTAATGTTCAGACACTGCCTTGGAAGTCAGTAGAATTTTTAGCTTCATAAGCAGTTTCTTAAAAGTTGGTGTTTGTTTTTCTGTGCTTTAAAAATTATTCATAGTCCGCCTAACTAATTCTGAATTAAACATCCAAATTAGATTTTGTGCATGTTCTTAATCTTTGTTTACTGGGCATAGAGAAGGACGTTGTTACCTTAGCACCAATGGCTTTTCTTTCCTTAATAACTCTCCTAAACTGTTTTCAGACACAGCTGTTGCCTCAGATACCCTTCCCCAGATTCTTATAGCTGACCCAGACCATTGTACCTTTTTTATAAATGTATGGATATTGGTTATTACTTCTCGTGTTTTTAAATGTAGCACTTTATTTCCTAATGTGCTGCTAGAAGGCGTCATTTATAAATGCTCCCTTGGAACCAGGAGACAAGCACATTTTGAAACAAGCTGTAGTGTTACCGAGTAGCAGTGCACGTGTTTAGTTGCTCGCAACTGGTACGCAACTGATCTGCCCGCCCTTCCAGATGCAACCGTTCTGAGGTGGACTCTCCCAGATACCACTGCGCATCGCTCTGCACTTTTCAAGATAAAAAAATACATCTGTACACCACTACAATCAACAAGGTTGTTAACAAAAAACTAAGAGTTTACTTTCAAAACACAGCTGTACAAGTCCAATTCAAGTACTAACGTCGCATCACGACACTCACTCAAACAGGCGATCGCGCCTCCTTTTATGCGTCCAGTGATATTTCCAGATATTTCGGGAATGTTCTGTAACAAACAGAACAGACAGTAAACTGTCTCTATCTGTTTCGACCGGCTAATACCGAAATTAAGGGACGCAATGAGTAAAGAATCGTAATGGGTTTCAAAGGAATATTGTATCTTTGTTACAACACGTGCAGGTGCTTTGGGATGAATCGTTTTAACAAAAGAAAGGAAAAAAAAAAGTTTCTTAGCAGGAATTCTCTGTGGGTAACACTTGACTATGTTTGAAAAGACATTGTTCGGACCCTTAATAATGGCATATCCGAGACTAGTGATCACAATGGACAAAATAGTCACAAAAGGAGTTTTGGTGGGACGCAGCTGTAGTGAGGACACACAGACAATGAAGACGGTCATCTTCTTCTCTCTTGAGCGAAGGCAGACCAGAAGCGATGAGAGAAGATATCTGTTGGTTCATACCTGAGTAACGAATTAAGTGTTATCGCGTATTAGGCAGTCGTCACTCTGAACAGTGATATTGGTAACCCTTGGTCGGCCACTTCGAGTTTGATGTTAAGATATAAAGAAGCAGTCATTAAACCAGTTTGAAACTTGCATTCCAGTGTCATTAGATCCACCCTTACTCCCATACATACCCACACATACCATTTATTTGCTACAAGACTTTGTAACGGGTTGGCGACAATATTTACGTTTTAAAATTGCCTCTTGACGAATTTAATTACAAGTACAAAAGTGAATCGAGAAGATATTGACACATTGCTTCACTCACACTGTTTATTCACAGGACATGTTTCAAGAGCTCTTGCTCCTATCATCAGCTGATACTCCGGGCCCAAATGACCTAGCTGACGACGGGCCCTAAAACACCACACACTCACTCACTCAGCTGATACTCGATTAGTGTAAGTTGTAGTGGTTTCCTCCTTCTCCGTATTGTCAATAGATGGCGTGATGTACTTTTCAAAGATGTCCGGTGGTGGAGTGTCAAAATTCATGACTATGGCGATTTTTGTTCATGAAGATTTTTTGCCATGCGGAAAGGTCTATGGGGTGATTAATATATTTTATTAGAGATGTTTCCAAGTTGATGTCATGTCTATTATTCAACAAACGAAAAGCCACTGCTGATTTTTCTGTTTCACCATTTTTAATGTTTCTTAGATGTTCTTTAGTTCTGATGTTAATATTTCTTTTTGTTTTTCCTATATAACTTTTAGGGCAAGTTTCACATTTGATTTCATAGATTCCTGGATTTTCTTTTTTAGTGATTGAATTTTTGGGAGGGTCTTTTAACAAATTTCTGATATTAAACCTATTTTGAGGTGCAAGAGTTATGTTGTGTTTTGAGAAGATTTTTTGGAATTTGTTATAGGCTGATGGGTGGAAGGTGAATTTTTTAAAAAGTTTTTTCTCTTTTTCTGCTGTAGCTTCTAGGGTGGTGGTTCTTTTATTTTCTTAGCTTTGTTGAGTCTGTTAACTGTTTTGTCTACTAAATTTGGGTTGAAACCGTTGGATATAGCTACTTTTTTATGTGTAGGTATTCTTCTTGATAATCTTCTCTGTTTAGTGGAATGTTGATCATCCGAAAGATTAAACTGTTGAAAATGGCATGTTGGTGTTGTTTTGGGTTGAAACTGTTGTTCTTGATGTAATTATCTGTGTGTGGCGGTTTCCTGTTACTTAATTAATAACCAGGAATCTATGAGATCAAATGTGAAACTTGCCCTAAAATTTATACAGGAAAAACAAAAAGAAATATTAACATCAGAAATAAAGAACATCTAAGAAACATTAAAAACGGTGAAACAGAAAAATCAACAGTGGCTTTTCATTTGTTGAATACTATACATGACACCAAATTGGAAACATCTCTAATAAAATACGTTAATCACCCCATAGACCTTTCCGTATGGGAAAAAATCTTCATCAACAAAAATCGTCATAGAGTCATGAATTTTGAAACTCCACCACCGGACACCTTTGACAAGTACATCACGCCATCTATTGACAATACGGAGAAAGAGGAAACCACTACAACTTGCACTAGTCGAGTATCAGCTGATGATAGGAGCAAGAGCTCTTGAAACATGTCCTGTGAATAAACAGTGTGAGTTTAGCAATGTGTCAATATCTTCTCGATTCACTTTTGTACTAATTTGTGCTTCATTGTGCCTACGCTTCTTCCAAGTTTATACTTTAATTACAAGTGTAACTTCTATCAGAAAACATATATTTTCAATATTATGCAAATAGCCTGTAGAGCTCTCCTCATTGGGAAAGAATTTTATATGATCTTAAGAGGTAGACGAAATGTAGGATAGAACATAGTACATTCTATTAAAACATATAATTTACTTACAACATATGTTTGTGAAATCAGTCATTATTGAGAAACAGCTAATCCTTTTATTACTTTAATACTTTCAAATCTTTCTTTTTCTAGTGTCCACTTAATACTGCATCTTGTCGTTCGGAGTAGAACCAATTGCTGCCGTACTTTTAACTGGAACTGCTCCGTTTCGTTCTGCCGCTCTCAACAAACGAAGGGATATATTCTTACGCGAAACCTGGAGCAATTTGGCCTCCTGTTATATTGCAAATTATTTAAAATTGGAAATAATCATTTCTTCCACACTAGCCGTGTGTAGGCTAAGGTTTGAATCAGTAACGCCAGACTGAACATTTCAATGCCGTAGCCGGGATTTGATCCACGGATCTCCCGCTCTCCGTGCGGTTGCTGTAAGCATCTGAGCTACTATGACTAACATGCCGATATGACATTAAATTCTTCAACTGACTCGTATGTTTCCCGGTAGACATCTAGGGGTTCTCATATGCTATGAGACATGCAACTTTTTGTGGCGACTGTTAGCAAATAGTTGGTGGGCAGATATAGGAGGAGTTATGGCAAAACTAGGAATGGGAGAAATATGGAGATTAGAGGAAAGAAATACATGCATGTGGGTAAATAAGTAAAATACAGAATAGAAGATATAGAAAGACAGGAAATATGGGGAAATCTAGAAAGTATAAAATCATTACAATTTTACAAACTAATAAAAAGAAAGTGGGGACGAGAAGCATACGTAGATTACTGGAATAGGCAAAAGAGAGAAGGGTTAGCATGGATGAGAACAAAAATTATATTTCTAAGAGAGATAAAAGGTGGGGAAAAGGAAATTTGTGACTTGTGTTGGGGGAAAAGAAGGCATAGAACACTATGTAACAGAATGCGAGGAACTTGCAATATGGATAAAAAAGGTTTGGGAAGAAAAATGGGAGAAAGTAGAGAAGAGGATAGTAGCTATAAGGGCCGGGAGGAAAAGAAGGTAAAAAGTATTGGTGAGTTTTTACAGAAATTAAAAGAAAAATTGCTAGAAATGTAAAGAATGTAAGAAAGGAAGATGAGGAAGAAGAATGAGGCTAATTAAGTAGCAAGGAGGCATGGAGGTTAAGAGCTACCTGGCAGAGCAGAAGACCAGGGTGTCATGCAAGCCAAGGTAGCAACAAGTTAAAGACGAATAAATGTAATTAAAGTTGTACATTCTACATTTTTGGAATATGCACAATAAATATATCATATCATATAGCAAGCACTCAAATCCCAGAATTCACAGTTAGTCCACGATAGCTTTCCTTTCTTAATAGGTAAATTGATGGAAATAATCATTTGACGAACAGCGTTCTGGTCGGTCTTCGGTTTCCGGCGAAACAATTGCAAACGTGGAGCAAGAAATGCTGAAAGATCGGCGTGTGACAGTTCGCGAATTGTGAGAACTTATCCCTGAAGTTAGTAAGACTACGACTGACAAGATTTTGACCGAAAATTTACATTATCGCAAGGTTTGTGCGAGGTGCGTCCCCAAAATTCTCACCGAAGGCCATAAACGGCAACGTGTTGAAGCGGTCCACCGATTGCTGGAGCGCTAAGCAGAACAGAGCGAGAAATTGTTGGATTCAATTGTCACTGGCGATGAAACCTGGGTGCACTACACAACACCAGAAACTAAAGAACGTTCTGGTGAGTGGCGGCATTCGAATTCACTGAATTCGAAGCCGCGAAAGTAAAACAGACATTTTCTGCCGGCAAAGTGATGGCCAGTGAGTTCTGAGACAGAAAAGGTGTATTGTTGTGCGAGTTTATGCCTACCGGCACAACAATAAACCCGCTAGCCACTGTGAGACTTTGCGACGTGCCATTCAAAATCGAAGGAGAGGAATGCTGACGAAGGGAGTGATCTTTCATCATGACAACGCCCGTCCCCATACTGCACATGAAACGTCTGATCTCCTGGTCCAGTTCGGATGGGACATCCTCACCTATCCCCCTTACAGTCCAGACTTAGCACCTACTGATTGTCATCTTTTTCCTGAGTTAAAGTCACACCTTAGTAGAACACATTTCCAGACCGACGATCATTTGAAAAACAAGGTTGAACGCTACCTGCGCAACTTGGCGGGAGAGTGCTATGACAAAGGTATACAAAAACTGTCACAGCTCATGCAAAAGTGTATCGATCGCAATAGTCATTACGTTGAAAAATAACTTTAAGTTCCGCCATCCCATCAATGTCACATCCATCGACAATAAACATGTTTTCTATATTAATTAAAATTGGAGGCCTTATTTTACGGACACGCCTCTTAATTCATAATTACAGCGTTTCCAGCCCCATGGAAAATCAAAATAACCGCTCCTTTGCTTATCCTTCCATTGCCAGGCGTTGACTTGCAGCAAGCTTTTAGGATAGTGATTGTGTATATTAAACTGAAGAAGAAAATTCAATTAATAAATCCGCATTAGCACAAAGGTGTCGCGGTCTGACAGATCTTCCCCATTTGGTTTCCCCTTAAGAAGTGGCTTGGGAGGCGCTCTCAGCAAGTTTACTCTGTTTAACCACTCTGATCACAGAATCCTCATTCCTTTTTCTCTGAATCAACGGTAGAATTTATATTTCTCTATTTTTAAATAACTTTAGCTATGTAATACATTTAACACTAGAAAGACCACACCCACCATTTTGGCGGATGCACTGATTTAAAAGATTTCTCGCTTATGTTTTTTTTCTATACTTCCCATGTTCTACGACTTCTAATAAATACTTATATAAAACACGTCCACAAACAATTAAGCATTTTTGACCTTTCTAAAAACTGGTACAAACAGCTCCTACTAGAAAGACCGCCATCCTTCATTTTGACGGGTGCGGAATTGTGAACAATAGACTTTGGATCTGTCCACATCTGTTGTTGTTTTCCTTCCTGATTGGATTAAGACACTCTGCAGACCTTTTGTCAATGAGTAAGAAAGCTTTATTGCCCAAGTGGCGCAATTCCTGCTACCACTTAGGTATTTACCAGGTGTTCGAGCAGAAAACTTTCTGTTGAAGTTGTTATGGTCGAATACCCGGGGACCACCATTTTTGAGGAACAGAATGAGCAGAAACAAATTCGATGAAATTTTGTGGTTTATGCGACTTGATGACAACGACACACGTTCTCAAAGACTTAAGTACCGATCGCATTGCAGCTGCTACTCCTGTCTGTAATCCTTTTATTGCCAGTTTCTTGCAGTTTTACACTCTAAGTGAAAATATCACTGTGCATGGGCAACTGTTTCCTTGCAAGGCTAGATGCTCTTTCATTCAATATATGAGCAATAAACCGGACAAATTTGGAATAAAGTTTTGGCTTGCAGTTGGTGTAAATTCAAAGTATCTGGTGAAGTGTTTTTCTTACCTGGGCAAAGCGAGCAGCGCCATGCTCTTGCAGAGCATGTTGTAATGCGTCTTATACATCTGTTTGTTTTTGCAGGAAGAAATATTACATGTGGCAATTTTCCACAACCAAAGTCTTAAAGAAAGTTCGAAGCGTAAAAGTACTAGCTTGTGGGCACAGTAAAGAAATGTAGAAGGGAAATCCCTGAACCAGCAAAATGTGCTACAGAACATTTGCACACAACTGTACTTTATAAGTCAGATGACATAACTCTGACATGCTATCAGGGGAAAAAGCACAAAAATGTGCTTCTTTTGAGTTCAATGCATGACACAGTTCTATAAACAACTTCCTAAAAAGCTACCAGAATGAGTGGCGTACTACAATAACACCAAGTACGGCGTTGACGTCTCCGATCAAATGGCTCGAATGTACACAGTGAAATGTGGATGTAGAAGGTAGCGTATGCATGTTTTTTTTTTTTTTTTTTCAACGTGTTGGCCTTCGCAGCTATTAATGCATGTTTACTCTATAAGGAAGTAGCAGGTGAAAAAGTAAGCAGACGTCAGTTGATATACAACTTAGCAGGGGCGGCTGGTGGCTCTGAAAATCGGTGGTTCACAAATTTATCCATGCAATTTAATTTTTTTAAAGTAACAAACGGTTGTTTTAGCCTGACACCATAGACTGCTGTATACACAAGTTAACGGTGATTCACAGCGTATAACACAACATGCGTATTTCAGGAACACTCTAGAGCATAACACTCTTCTATTTATGCAGCTAAAAATTGACTTGCTACCTCTTCATGGCAGACTTCAAGAGTACATTGCAAGATTTCGTTCTGGATTGTCTTGGAGGTTCCCTTAAACACTGTAGCATTCTCCAGATAGGTTTTTCAGAACACAGTCTAGCTCTGCATTGAAGTTTATCAGTCCTCGAATAATACCAGGATTGTTTGACGTAGCTGACTCATCGTGTCCTCGTAGAGCTAACTCAAAGCTCCACAAAACCTAATTCAGTTAACAATAATGTTTAAAACATACCTATTTTGAGCCACTTTCTGGTTGTGTTCTTCAATTTTTCTCCGATATGCACTGTCCAGCTGCTTTTCCCTATTTACATTGTCAAGCATAGCAAAACTGTGTTTTTCATGTGTAGTTTTTAAGTTACGTGTTTTTAGTGCGATCATGAAGATACTGCAATGCATTCACGCCATGTTTTGTCCACGGATCTTCACCGCCAAAGAGAACGCAAGGAAAGCAAAACAGGTTATTTTTAATATTACAACCACACCTCAAATTATATTTCTCATATACATTGTTGTCAAAGTTCCTGTTCAAATATCTTGTTTTGGTTTTGACTACCTATGTGATGTTTATATTTGGCGTGGGACTTCCAAGTCGCTTATTTTCGGTTTTTTCTTCTAAGTTCATTTTTAAAAAGGATGTGCTAATAGACACTTTATGGAATTCATTGTTTCTCCTTATATAAAACAATATACTTGTATTTAAATAAATCACTCTTATTCACTATTCACAGCACGGCACAGCTAACAAAACACGGCACAAAACATGTGGCTATGCTCTGGTAGGTAATAGTAATCTGTGGTAATAGTTGACCGATGCGAACATTTAATATGAGAATAATAGGTGGCGCTGAAAACAGAAGGAGAAGGCTTGGCATTCACTATTCTCTGGCTGCTAGGTTAACCAACCTTATGCAGCCATAAGCCCCGCCCTTCCCCCCCTACTTGCCTCGGTACTCCATAGGTTCATCCTGACGCTATACCTCCCCATTGCATACCAGTGGTTTGCAACTGAGAGTGAACTACTTGGCACCTGCAAACAATACAGCGTGCAGAGGGCCACTGCACTAGACAAGGTCGAACTGAACTCAAAATGGAACATGCCCTTGCATTAAAGGGAGACCCAGCATTTTGGTTGTAGCGCAAACATGCTACCCCATTGAGAAGCCGCCCCTGCAACTTAGTAGAAGAGTTGCCTTCAGAATATAAATCCACAAGGGTACAAAATACACTTCCTAACACAGTACCTCAGCAGAGGAACATTTGGAAGACTTGCCACATTGGCGGGTGTAGAAGAAAGAATAGGAGCAAGCATTTATGTAATAAGTGCAGCAAGTATGTTTGTGGACCATGTTAGGCAACGCTGAATACACGTGTGTTAGGTGTCACTATGGTTCAGGTGACTTTGAATGAGCGAAATCAGATTTATAAGTGTTTTTTCTACTATATACTGTGGTATTCAAAATTTTAGGTTAAAACATACTTGTTTGCTAAGGGATTTTGTCAATTTTACATTTGGTTATCGTATACATTTTGATTAATTTTTAGGCTTAAAATGTCCATTTTAGCATGTAATTCTTCAAACAAAAGTAAAATGATATACCTGTAAACTGTATAAACAATATTAAATAAACTGGTATGCATTCAAATTTGTTTACTATTTCAAAAGTTGCAAACAAAACTGCACCCGTCAAAATGACTGGTTGGTCCTTCTCGGTAGACCATACACTAGTGTTAAGAAGGGGTTTGGGTGGCACTCTCGGCAAGTTTGCTGTTTAATCACTCTGATCACAGCTTGCTTATTCCTCATTGTCTGACTTAACGGTAGAATTTATATTTCTCTATTTTTAAAGAACTTTAGCTATCTAATGCGGTTAATTATTTGCTCTAAATCCACGGAAAACTTTCTGGCCAGCTTTTTCACGTCTTTTTGTCAGAATTATTTTTTTTTTTAAGAAAACTGATCGCTGTAATTAGTCGGTGCTGGAAAAAGGCCAATGTGTTTGCAGAATGGTCCTCTTATGAATTATGCACATGGCACTACAGGCTGTTCCAACGAAGGCACGATCGAATGAATTATTCAATTGCAATCCCATACATAAGGCGTAACGTCTATTACGAACCGAGGGACAACAATATCCTCTTCTTGCTTTATCATCTCCCTCCCTGCGTGCATGGGGAGGAAAATTGAGGTAGCAGTATTCAACGTGCTGTTCCCTTTGTCCTTATTATGGCCATCCCACCTTCCGGAACTCTGCAAATCTTGGAATTCAGAGCATTGTGCTTCTGTGTTTGCTCTTTCCGTGTTTTCTTTGCTTTTTATTTTTACTGCACTCTTTTCTTTTTAGTGTGTTTTTTTGTTGGGAGTGGGAAGCTGTATATTTTTATTATTTTTCCTAACTTTTCATTTTACATCTTTTCGTAATGTTGTTTTTCTTTGTAAATACTTGCCGTCTTGTATACATTTATACTTTCATACAGAACTACCTTTTATTTATTGTAGTTTTACTATTCCAGTGTTCTCCGTTGTTTGTTTACAGCCACGCCCCACATTCTGGAACCTGATGTAATCTTTCTAAATAACATTTTATATTCCTCAAAAAAAAATTGTATATCTATTAGCGGAGAGTAGGGTAACGGCGCTCACTTAAGAAAAATTGTGCAGTAACCTTGAGTATCATTACAGATGACATTTTGTAATCACATTTTGTAAATATTGTGACTTTGTGGGTTCGTGAAATAAAAAGTCCAATTACACCACTCAACAATGTCCTTTATTTCTACCGACTTACAGTTTAACACTTGCCAATTACGCAAAATTGCGTACTACACACAATTACAATTCACCAGTTCGTCCGTTACAATTTCACTTGTACTCGCGATTACATCAACTCCGATACTCATACACGGTTACGTAGAGTCTTCCGTTGCACAATCCTTTCGTTCATTAACACGTCACTGAGGAACACTGCCTTCTTACACCAAGAACTGTCCTCACTCACACACTAACCAACTGACTGACCAACTCAAACCAACAACTGACTGACTCTGTCTGTCTGTCTGTAACCCTCGTTATATCGGAATATCGCCGGTTTCTAGTGACCAGGAGACTGTTCCAGTAAACGAAAGATCGAGAAACAGGTGGAAGGAAAACAGACGCACAATTATGTTTCTTTCCGACCACTGGCTGTCACCACTATAAGACAAACGAGGGAGAGGTGTGGCTAACGCGGTCCTCCCCTACCTTCCGTTCCCAGCTGGTTACAGGGTGCTCCAAAGCTCCTGTTACAATATGTATTACAATAAATTACAGAGTACATGGATAGGCTCTAGACACGAATACAAATTAAGCCCTTTGTTTAAACAGAAAACCATGGAAATAAACAAACATTAAAGTTTGGGTCGAACGGAATTGCCCACCATGTGCGGTTAATGGCGCTCGAAACTGAAAAATCCAATTGAATATGCATTTATAATTATCCGGTGTGTCAGCTCCACTGCATTCTTCATATGCCCATTCAGAGAAGGAGATACAACCGAACCATAGTTCGTTATTTTGTCCAAATTCTAAAAAAAAAAAAAAAAAAAAAAAAAAAAAAAAAAAAAAAAAAAAAAAAAAAAAAAGTTTTGACACAGGTTCAAAATCGTCAAGTTTGTCAACGTCACATATATCATTAGTCAATGGAAACTTCGTCACTGGAGCTATCAAGCAAATTGATTTTCCTTCCTGTTTTTCGCTTCTTGGAATTCTTCTTTTCGGCATTATTGATGCTATTGCTTTTGGTTCCAATGCTTTCTTTTTTCTTTCTTTCTTTCTTTCTTTCTTTCTTTCTTTCTTTCCTTCTTTCTTTCTTTGTTTTCTTTTCTTTTATTTTGCAAGCTTATAGCCATCGCAGTTGTTTCTTTATTTTACAGGATGTTAGAAACTGGGACCTCATTTTATTTGGCTTTCGTCGAGTGGTCATCTTGGAAACATTTGAGGGATATGGAAGGGGGGAAATATCTGTGACGGAAATAGTGGTCGAGGCTTTAGGCGTCTCTGCGTCTCTGGAGACAGAAGTGATTGGTGAGGAAGGGAAAGGTCTAATTCTACAAACTGAAACGAGGAATTGGTAGAACACTCTGATATTGTTGGTTCAGCGGCGGCAGAACTAGTTGCTGCTGAGGTCTTGTATAATACAGACGTTACTTTGAGTAGGTCTACTAGGCGATGTTTCATGATCTTGTCCGCTGAGCACCATTGTACTACTCTCCCCTAACTTTAGGACTATTTTTCTCAAACCATTGGAGATATGTATAACTTTTACAGATTATAAAAGTGGCTTCAGAGATGCTGTGTATGTACAAGCACAATAATGTAACTAACGATCCTCATGTAATGGTGTTTTCAATGCTAAAATGTCAATAAAAATAATGAAAGAAAAAGAAAACTGATTAAATTGCTTGAAACTGAAAATACAAGCTTAATTGTAGACTAATAGCTTCTCTAAGGACCACAATATGTTAGAAAATTCTCATGTATATGCCGTAACTGTTTCAGATAAAAATGGGTCATCAAGTTGTAAGAGGACAGTTTAACAAACAATGATCATAAGTATTTTTGACAACGTAGCTTTACTCATCCTCACAATTTTGATGCTTCTCAAAAGTCTCCCCTGAATGTAATGCACGTGAACCAGCGTTTCTGCCAGTCTTCAAAGACATGCTGGAAACCAATTTTTGAAAGGTCCTTCAAAATTGCCTCCGCAGCCTTCACCACTGCTTCTGTTGATGGATAATGCCTCCCACGAAGGCGTTTCTTCAAGTTAGGGAATAGAAAAATGTCACATGGGGCTAAATCCGGACTATAGAGAGGGTGAGGGATGCACTTCACGTTTATTTTTGCAAGATTTTCAGCAACAACATTGGCAATACGCGTTTGCGCATTATCGTGGTGCTGCACCCGGCCTACTTCACGTAAATGTAGTCTTTTGCGTGTGATGTGGACTTGGAATGTCTTCAGGACATCCCTGTAGTATTGTCCAGTTAATGATGTGTGTGCAGGTACAATATGCTGATAAACCATTCCATGAATATCAAAGAATTCTTTGACCATAGCTTTCCCAGCAGAAGCAACCACTTTTGCTTTTTGTGGGGTTAGTGATGAAGGACATTTCCACACTGAGCTTTGCTGTTTGCTCTCAGGATCTAAATGATGTAGCCAAGTTTCATCAGCAGTGATTACGTTTGAAACAAACTCCAGATATTCCTCCAACATCAACTTTAACTGCATGTTACCTCCATTGCAGCGCTAGGCGATACTGAGCATTCGTAAACTTGCCTGGTTCTCAAATGCGGGAACCAGGAGTACCAAAAATGAAACTACTACGTCGTGTATGTTTCACATTAAGCTAACAGAACATAATAAGTTTTAATGATACTGCAAAAAATTATAATCGTAATAAATTATGGTCGTTCTTTACTGAACAGCCCTCGCATAGGCGTGATAGGGCGTACCGTCTTGCTTTAAATAGCATCATTCATAGCTTATAAAACACGGTAGCAAACATACATTCCTGAAGCTTGAGAAAGAAGTCAATTGTCAAATGAAAATTTATTGGTAGATAGACCAGTGTAAACTGGCCTGAAAATTTCCCTCAAGAGGGTTTTGTTTCACCCTCTGAGTGAAACTCACATGGAAGTTACGGATTTTTTATCATTCGACTGTGTAAAAATTGTTCGTTTGGCTGAAGCCTTGAAAGTTATAATTGAACTCGCTGGTCGGTATTCCGATATGGCTTCTATATATAGTTGAGAAATATCCGTCAGATAATTTCGAGAGTTCGCTCTTCCTTGAAAGAAGTTTATAGCCCAGTTGGGCATCTTGGAGCCCTCAAGGGTCATAACTTTCATACACCGAAGTGCGGTTCTGGAGCCACGTCTTGAAATATTTTCCACAGCTATTCATATTTTTCGTGACTGCTCTCCAGTGTCCCCCGGTGCTCACCGAGGTTTCTCGTCACCTTTCCAGTGATTGCATTTGATGGAAACTAGGTTATATATGGGGAGACGTCCGCAAAACACTCAGATCTATCTCTGCATATATACTGGAAATAATAAAAAATTAGTATTATTAATAATTGTATAAAGATTATTAGTGATAATGATAACAATGATACACTGCATAATGAACTTCATCTGACATCAGTATGTGTTGCCCATATGTGTTGTTTATATTTACTCTGTGTCGCAATTATAAATTTATACAGATTGTTTCAAAACGACATCGAACAGTTATAGCCGTTGCGTATTTTATAACTTAGCTACTCCGAATTTCTGTGTCGTAGCTTCAAAGTTCTGTTAGGTACAATTGTATGCAGTATTACATATTACATGATTTTGTGACTAGGCAGTGCAGGAACTACTGGTGCGTGAACCTCAAAAGTTTTTATTGGAACACACCGGCCACGAAACAAAAGCATTTCCCTTGCTTGTTACTAGTGACCCTTGTCTACCTTTGAGGTAATTGAGCAAAGGGCAGTTATTAGTGTAAGGATCGACTAATAACTCGGACAGTTGAAGGTTGCTCTTCAGTGTAAAACTACACATTCCGTCCTAACAGGGAGAATTTTGTACTGGGATTCAAACACCGCACTTGGATAATATAAGGGTTATTATGGAATCCAGTATCCAGAATCCAATGAATTCACAGGATAAAGCTATCAAGTTCGCAATAGAAATTGAAAACAATGGCTACATCCCCTTTCTAGATCTAAAAATAATGAAAAATAACAATAAATTAAGTTTTGGCATCTATAGAAAGTCAACTCACACGGATAATTATATCAAAAATAAAATTTTTAACCCCATGTCACACAAATTTGCTGTTTTAATAATTTGATTTACAGATTGATAAACATACCTCTAAATGAAGCAGAATTTAATGCGGAATATAAACATGTTGTAAACACTACTTTAATTAACGGCTTTAATAAAGATTTTATAATCAGAAGAATGGAAAAATTTAAATATCAAAAAAATGTTAATGATGTTTCCACTCTTAAAAATGTAAAAAAGGATTATATTTTCAAAAAATTTACTTATCATCCATGGGCAAATAAAAAGTTCCAAAAAATTTTCAAAGAAGAGGGTATAATACTAGCACCTCATAATAATTACAGTATAAAGAATTTGCTACAGTTTTCTAAAAAAGACAAAATTTCAGACAACAAAAAGTCTGGTATTTATCAAGTTAACTGTTTAGAATGCGACAAGATCTATATTGGTAGAACCAAGTGCAATTTAGAAACCAGAGCGAAGGAACATTTTAGAAATATTAAGTATAGACAGACAGAGAAATCGGCAGTGGCTGATCATTTTTGGTCATATAATCATGAAGTAAATCCAGAAGTTAGACTATTGAAACAATTGAAGGAACCGATAGATTTAATGGTTTAAGAGAAGAAATTTATTTTGAAAAATAAGGATCGCGTAATGAATTTTGATATCCCTCCTATAGACATCATCAATAAGTTTGTGTTGTCCCCGGTAGATGGCAGTTAGATAAGGAGCTATCCTTCAAACTCCGGTAGTGGTCAAGGTCAGTCAGTCAGTTAGTGGGTGAGTGTCAAGCTGAGTGGCTGAGGATAAAGCAGATATTTGCTTTGAAACCGGTCCCAGGATTTAAATAAGATAAGTGAAGTTGTGTTACTAGTGTTTAGTTATTATTAATAAGCAATAATTGTAGTTCAAATATGCTACATTTGATTCTTAAATATAATCTTAATGATCCCCCATTTAAGATTGGACAAGTTCGAAACTTGCAAAGATTACCCATTATACGATCTGTCTTATTTAATATAAACCAAACTCAGTATAAACGAAACAATAGAAGAGCGTGGTGCATGCTTCTTCGCCAGCCCGAGTGTGATTTGCATTGGAGCATATTGTTGGTTTGCAGCATCCGAGCAGTATTATCTCTTTCCCTTTTCCACTATTGATTTTTTTAATTTCATTGCATCCCGTTTTGATATTATCGTTCAAAACTGGGTTATTGATCTTCTTCTCCATTGTTGTGTGTTGTTCGGCTATATAATTTGCCAAAGCGATTTTGCACGGTAAATTTCACAGCCATTGAAATCAGTTTATTGAAACGTTGGGTTTTCAACAAACTTTTGATAGCACTGGAATACTAAGCAACTACTGCGTGTTTAAGTCCTATTGTTTTGAGATCTGTAATACTCTTTAGGGGATTTTTGGTGCAATTCTCATTAATATCCCTAACCCTATGTAAGCCATGAAATGACAGTGGAGCTTTTCACAGACTTCTTTTTTTTTAATGTTACGTCCTCCAACGTTACGTCATATCGGACGATGAATGGAATGGGTTGAAAGATGCTCAAATGAGCCCAGGGTCCATGGAGCTTAGAGTTACCCTATATTCGTCTTTCAGGATAAGGGAAAAACCCGGAAAACCTTATCCAGGTAACTCACCCTGACCGAGATTCGAAGTGGGGACCTCTTGAACGTGAGGCAGACACTCTACCACCACGCTACAAAGGCAGGCATTTCACTGACGTTGACAAGGCTTGGATTCAGTGACGGCTATGTTTATATTCACCCAAACCAGATACTTATAAGGCGAATCTAATCTATGTCTTAATTCTTCCCGTAGGGTTGGGGATCCACCCACTTCAGCTGCCGAGGTGCGGGCACTGCGGACCCTTAGCACTCGTGGTACGTCTGACGTTACTAGAGAACCACGGGCCGAAATGCCGAGCCCCTTCCGTCGGGGAGTTATTCTGATTGTGTTGGACTTGAGGAGGCAGTGTGTTCCCGACACCCACGGCTACGGCCGCCCGGAGGGGTACACGGTTGCCTCATAAGTCCCGCGTACTATCCCGCAGAGCTAGTAGAAGGTGTGTTAGATCACCAGGTGGCTCCACCGAGGTTTTTGGTAGTTTTCCCAGCGGGGTTGACAGGTTTAAGTGGCGCATCCATTTTCATCCAATCTTGACGTTGTGCTCAGCGGGGTTGGGCTATTTCCGTATGGAAAAAGCCCCGGAGTATCCATCGCTCCCGGGTAGAAGCAGGCCAGGATCTTCGGTCATACGGGTCCTAGACTGATTGGGTAGTACCTCTGCACATAATATATCTTAATTCTGTGTGAACAGCCCACAAATTCCTCTCCATTTGGATGGAATTTTGTTAAATCTCGTATACCTGGCAAACAATTAAACCAATACTATTGTCAGTGTAGAGGCTTAGTTGCATAGGTACTGAGCGAAATGATTCAGGCGGTTTCGTCTTGTTGCACATTTGGGAGGCCAAGGTTCGATTCCCGGGTCCGACCTATCTAAGCCATGAATTTTTTGGGTATTTTCCTGGATCCCTAGGCTAATGTTGGTTATGATAGTTACATCCCCTGAATATCCTGTTCCTCCATTTAATTTCCATTATCATCTCACATCATCTCTCACTTGGTCTCTTTCAGGGCAGAAGGGTCGGCGGGAGCCTCGGCGGTGCATGACAGGATAATATGCTCTGAGGTAAACTATAAACTACTTCCTTCTCCGGTAGATTGGTTGCTGGTCTCTGCTCCTCTGCTGGTGCCGGACAGGGACCTTAAAGGCTGGGCTGCTGTGCTCGTTGCCATCCCGCAGTAGGAAGTATGTCCGTTGTCCTGGCCTTTCGGGAGAAGTCTCTATCCAAGCAAACTGTGCGGAACCTGCCCTCTGTACTGTCGTGGCTACTTTGTCGGCCACCCTCTGTCTCCTTCGCCTCGCCGTTCCTCCCGGGGGTGGCCGATTTGGGGACATATTTAACGCCAGAACTTCTACTTCCATTAGTCCTCGTAGGACCAAGGACCAGGGCCTACCCGGGAGTAGTAGAAAACTCCGGAGTTCTTTCCGTGAGACAACACCTTGAGTCTAAAAAGCCCTCCCCCCCCATCGACTACGTCAAGAAGGGTGGAAGTGGATACGCCAATTACGCGCGTCAACCCCGCAGGGAAGAATACCGAAAACCTCCTTGGGGCCGCCTGGTGATCTAGCACACCTTCTACTAGCTCTGCAGGCTAGTACCCGGGTCTTATTAGGCAACCCTCTACTTAGCCTAGCCGGAGGTACCCAATTCCCTGTGGGTGTCGAGAACACACTACCCCCTCGAGTCTAACCCAATCCGAACATCTCCCCGACGGGAGGGGCTCGAATGTTCGGCCTGAGGATCTAGTAACGTCAGAGGTACCACGAGTGCTAATGTTCCGCAGCGCCCGCACCAGGGCAGCTGAAGGGGACAGATCCCCTCATTGGGGACATAGGCACAATGGACCCAGCAAAGTGGTCTAAGTACCGAATCCCTTCCGTAGTGTATCCTAAACCTTCCCGTAGGGGAAGGGATCCGCCCCCTTCAGCTGCCGTGGTGCCGGCGCTGCGGACCCCTAGCACTCGCGGTACCTCTGACGCTACTAGAGGAACCTTGGTCCGAACATTCGAGCCCTTCCCTGAGAGGGAGTTCAGATTGGGTTGGACTCGAGAGTTTAGTGGTTCCCTATACCCGTGGGAGATCGGGTACGTCTCTGGACGGGGTTGAGGAAAGCCATTAATATCCCCACGTACTAGCCAGCATAGCTAGTAGAAGGTGTGCTAGATGACCAGGCGGCTCCACCGAGGTCATATCGGCAGCCTTCCTATTTTGGTGTTGGCACGCGTAAGTGGCGTATCCACTTCCATCCCGTCTTGAGTACACAGGACTACATGGGGGGCCTTGTTAATCTCTAGGTCTTGCCCTATGGAAATCCCCACGGAGGCGCAGGGCGCCTTTTTGGGACAGCTCGGTAACTCCCTGGTCTAAGAAGGCCCGGGTGCGACGGGACCAGGACTAATTGGGGTAGAACCTCTGGCATTAACTGTATGCTAAACCTACTCTGGCATAGGTACCGGTCTACTGGCTTCAGGATGGGCAGGTCTATGGTTTTCAAATGCTTCAAAGCAACCACCATATTTACTGGCATGTAAAAGAAGGAATTTATACACACCGGGGACGCTTTATGTACTTGGGAATTCACAGCTTCGTTAACCAAATAGATATCCAATTTATTTTCTGTCAGTTTTTATTGGAAGCGATTAATTTATATCCACCCTTTGTAGTTTTTCTACTACGGTCTTTTAACATCTCTTTATGAGTCCATTTTCTACTTGAGGCTCCAGCAAATGTAATTATAAGTAATTGTGATTTTAAGGAAACAGTTCTGGATAGAACCATTCATACGAGTATGTTTTAATAGACACATATTTTTCTCGAAAAGTAAGGTTAAGATTTGGAGAACCATTCAAATAAACCAGTGCAAAATATTCTTCATACAGCCAAAGAAACGCAAACCATTTGTCGCAAGGGAGATGTTCCAAGTCCTTACTGCTCTTTTTGTACACAAAATTAAGGTTAATGGTGAACTTTGTCAAAGTATTGGATAAAGAATAAAGTGGTTTCTGCTATTTGAAAGAAGTGTTTTCCATTTTATCGTATGCCAAGTTAAAGGAGCGGATTTTCGTTGGACCACAGATAAGGAACTTTCCAAGAGAACAACTGTTTGAAACTAAACTAACTTGTGTAGCTCGATGTACTTCCAAAGCTGTGGTAGAAGGATTTCTTGGCCAACTATAATCTCTTGCAGACAGTTACAGTGGAAAGGGATGTCGCTTGTCTCTCTCTTTATTCCAACTTGAAACTTGAAATTCTGGATGATATTAGTGACGAGAAGGAAATGTTTTAATGGAAAACCTGCATCGGATGAAACAATAATGGTACTACAGTAACTTGTTTCAGTTGATGATACATTATTGAACACCATTCTGTAACAATTTTGATTTATATTTAACAAAGGGTCTGAAAATTATTAAATGTATAAAAGAAAAACAAGCAAAATTGTGCAAAAATACATGTGATTTTGTGATTGGCAGTATATGTAATTGTATTACGTAACGTAGTGACGTAGTAGTAAAACGGCCAGTCATGTAAAAGTAACATATGGGTAGCCATAGTAAAGAAAGATTAAATAATATTGGTGTAGAAACCGAAAGAAAATTCGTCTTTCTTTACGGAACGCCGAAGGGATCGGTCGCTTTTTAAATTGCTCGAAAATATTTAAGTGTTAGTTCAACTTGAAGTATTAGATTTATTCCGATCACAGTATAACATTTTGTTATAAGAATTGTAATAGATTTGGTGTTGAAATAAATAAACTAAAGATTGATGTCTTATAGAAATTCAAATTAAAAATCTTAATGATTCCTTCACTCGTTACCACTCTTGTTACTTAGGAGTTTTCATTGCTAATAAATAAGAATATAACAGCCTAGGCATAATTAAGGATTTTCCTGATAACTTCGGGGAACATTTTCTTCTCCTTCTTCTTTTGTTTCTTTTTTTCTTTATTTCTTATTTGTAATTTTACGTCCTCCAACGTTAGGTCATATCGGACGGTGAATAAAATGGGTGAAATGATGCTCAAATTCCCTTGCTTGATTGACCTTCACGTATCTTCTTCTAAAAATCAGACTGTACTCATCTAACAGGTGTGACTGCGCACGAGTGTTCGGCGGGACGGGTGACCTCACGTGCTCTAAGGGAGGGGATACTGGTCAGCAACCTTCGGTAAAAGTGTAGCACCCAAAACCGTTGCAACTTAACCCTGCAGCATGATTGCCAAATTTAAAAAACAACCTTTGTATGTACCTAATGTATCTTGCAAAAAATAATCATATCAATTAACCAAAGGTATATAAAAAATACGTTTTGGTGGGTGTGTAATAATATTTTGTCTTTTTAGCCTCTTTTCAAAATGCATATTATGGCATTTCCTGTAAAATAGCATACCTAATATTAAAAGCAGAAAAGCAAGAAACATAAGATTAAGTGGGGACTACGAAGAAATGTTCAAAAAATCTAATTTGCTTTTATTGTGTTAGCTATCAAACACCAAAATATTATGACTGTACGTGGTCTGTATGTACCTTTAAAAATTAAATGCCCTAGTGTTGCATAGTAGCAACACATAGTCTTCCATCAGCTGTCTTGGAATCTATAAAGCCCACCTACCAATTCTTAGCACACCCAGACTTGCTAAAAATGTCTCTATGGAGAGACACAAAACCCAAATGAAAGCCTGAACAGTTTGATATGGAAAAGGTGTCCCAAAACATCATTTGTGTCTTACATAGTGGCGAAAATTGCTACATTTGATGCTGCAATAGTGTTTAATGATGGGAATGTTGGCAGAAAGAAAGTTATGCATCAGTTAGGGTATCAACCTGGTTTGTTTATGGAAACAATTTTGCAGAGTATCGACAACATTCCCATCGCTGGTGCAGAAACAGCTAATGAAATTAATGCAGAAAGAAGCAAGACAGAAGAGGAATTTTAAAAGAAGACCAGAGTGAGCATACAGACTATGGATATGGGAAGTTCTGACTTAAGATTAAAAGACAAATTGAATAATACTTATTGTATTTTTAATTGCCTTTCCCCGTAGCTTGCATTTTCTACAACTTCAACACATTTTTCTCTCAAACTACTTCATCTAAAGTGATGCATTTTAGCACACAGCTTTCTTATGCCACAATGAACACATTGTAGGTTCTAGAATTTACGATTAAGCTCCAGATAGAATGTAATGATACAAAATATGTCAAATTATTTTAATTTTGAAAGGATGCATATGATTAACATGTTTTTTAAAATGCTATACAGCTTCAAAAAGAAATATAAATCCAACAAATTCATTTTTAGTGTGTTTTAAAATAACAAACGAAATTTTAGAAAGATAGCATATGTGAATTATGAAAAAAAAATGGGCTTAAGTTTGTGAATATATCTGCATATAGAAAAAATATTTAGCATTAGCTATAAACAATACAAACTTACGAAAAAAGTTGTGCATATTAACTGTATTATCTTAAATGAGTATACTAAGTTTCACTTCTCTAACTTGAGAACTTTGGATGTTATGGCTATTTATGTTAGACCCTGAATATTTGCATACATCCCCCCTTAAGACTACTTTTAAGGCCATTTACAGCTCTATTGTTTTTGTTTTTTTAATTTCAAATGCTGTTTCGGTCTTAAATGAAATTCAAACTTTGAAGATTTCCTATACGACCTTATAATATAGCTCTATTCTGTAACATTTCGGCGAAAGCTTGAACATCACCACAGTTTCAACCATTTAGAAACTGTGTAAATGGTAGAACGCACCCGGCTCCAAGAATCTCATAAGAATAAAAGTCCTATTCACTCAGGAAAATGAAAAGCATAAAAAGTAATTTTCTCCAAACGTTTTCTCTGCGTGAGAACGTGGAAGGGTCTTCATTTCTCCCTTTGTGTTCAAGCTTCCGCAACCGTATGTGGTGATTCTTTTGTTGAACCAAAGAGGGAGGATTGTAAAAACACTGGATATAATATAGGGTTGCGTTTGTTAAAACCCTCTTCCTGTTGTAAATTTAAAATTGTGGTATCCTGGAAACAATGCTCGACCATTTATTTAGATTTGTAAATTGGAACGTATTAAGGCATTGTTCCATTGTGTAGCAGTTCTTTAACCAAGCTTGCCGCGACACTCTCATCGGTTTCATGTGAATGCCGCCGTCCCGTTTAGTCTCTTTTACGAAAAACCGATAATAAAAGCGCCTGTTGCCATTGTTTTGTCCGTTTTTGCTCATCCACAACCGCTTTGCAAGTACGAATGCCTATTCTTCAAAGTTGCTATTACAAACACTCGCCTGGCCAATATACCGGATTTGTATCTCTTTGTTGGAATGAAATAGTAATGTGGGAAAAAATGTTTGCTTTTTGTCGCTTTGGAGTGCGTCTTTTTGCACTTCTCTCACAAGGGAGGCATGCAGCCTCATCGAAATGAAAGCCCTCTTAAATATTAATGTGATAAAGAGGATAGAGATAAGCTGCAGATTTGAAGCAGAGATTAAATGCCCTATTACGTCATTCATGATCTATCTCTCAGAAAATCTTTAGCGAAAGACATGGGTGCAAATTACAGTTATTTCAATTTTTAAAATTACAGTGATGTGTGCTTTAAAAGGAATGCTCGTAGTTTTATCCCTGAAGTAGCCGCACCCCTTTCACTTAGGCACGTAGAGATGCCATACAGGTATTATTTTGAGTTTTTTTTTGTAATAGTGACTGATAAATTTTATTTGTGAACCTGTTTTTCAAAAATGTATAAATAAATGAATTAATAAAGAAAGAAAGAAAGAAAGGAGGGAAGGAAGGGAGGGCAGAAGCAAGGAGAGAGGGAGCGAAGGAGAGATGGAGTAAAGGAGGGAAGGAGAGATGGAGGAAAGGAGGGAAGGAGAGATTGGCGGAGGGAGGGAAGGAGAGATGGAAGGAAGGGTGTAAGGAGGGAAGGAGGGAAAAAGGGAGGAAGGGGGGGAAGGAGCCAATGAAGCAAGGAGGGAGGGAGGGAGGAAGGAAAGGAGGCAAGGAGGGAGGGAGAGAAGGAGGGAGGCAAGGAGGGAGGGAGGCAAGGAGAGATGGAGGGAAGGAGGAACGAGAGATGGAAGTAAGAAGGGATGGAGGGAAGGAGGGAGGAAGGGAGGGAGGCAAGAAAGGAGTGAGGGAGGAAAGGAGGCAAGGAGGGAGGGAGAGAAAGGAGATATGGAGGGAAGGGGGCAAGGAGGCGAGGAGTGAGGGAGAGAAGGTGTTATGGAGGCAAGGAGAGATGGAGGGAAGGAGGGATGGAGAGAGGGAAGGAAGGAGGGATGGAGGGTAGGAGGGAGGAAGGAAGGGAGGGAGGCAAGAAAGGAGGGAGGAAAGGAGGCAAGGAGGGAGGGAGAGAAGGAGAGATGGAAGGTAGGATGGAAATAAATATTTTAATCTGTTTCTTTTTGAATAATATACGAGGGTGGGTCAAAAAGTTATGAAGGAGGGAAGGAGGGAAATAAATAACTTAATCTGTTTTTTCTTTTCAATAATGTAAGAGGGTTTGTCAAAAAGTAATGCCTCCTATCCTTTTTCTCTTTTAATTGCCAAGGAAATTGAATCCAATTTACATAGCTTGAAAACTACAACATTGACGATTAATTTGTCTTTATTCAATATAATCTCCGATCTTTTCCACAGTTTTGGCCCACCTTTTAACTAGGGCATGTATTCCAGTGTGGTAAAACACACGGTCTTGCTTCCTAAGCCATTGACGCACGGACGTTTTCACAGCCTCCTCATCTTCAAAATGAATCCCACGATGAGCCTCCTTCAGTGGCCCGAACAAATGATAGTCTGATGGTGCCAAGTAAGGACTGTATGGGGGGGGGGATGAGGTAAGACTTGTCATACCAATTTCTTAATATCTGCAGTGGTGTATCGGCTGGTGTGTGATCTTGAATTGTCATGCAAAATCAGAATATCCGCCATAGTTTTTGTTGGGCGAACTTGGTTAAGACCTGCTTTGAGCTTTTTGAAAGGTCTGACGTATTGGACAGAATTTATTGTGCATCCCTGCTGCAAAAAATCAATCATAAGCACACCCACTGCATCCCAAAACACTGTCACCATAACTTTCCCTGCCGACCGCTGAGTTTTGAATTTCTCTTTCCTTCTTCCTCTGGCCTATTACCCCGTTGCAGCGCAATCTAATTTCCATTCGTTCTGAAGTTAGCCCTTACGAAATTCTGAGCCTTTTGATCGAATATCGGCACTCATAATGCCTGAAGACCCCTCTGATAATATTAAAGCGTGGCGGTCGCCACAAAAGAATTACCCGATTAGCTCTCAGTGACTCAACGATAGAGCAAACTCTTCATTGTTATTATGGAGACATTTATTTTAATCCGACGAAGTAGTGATTTTTAGGTGTATAATACAGCGATGATTGAAATTTCTATGCTACGATTCAGAACAAACAATTACGCATCCTTAAATTATCCGCAAAATACTTCAAGGAGCTCTTTATGCATAAACAAATTCAGAAGAAAGCACCTATGTGAAAAAATTTGCTAATATTTTATCAAAAGTAAAATAATTAAAATATTTATTTGTCTCTCTCATTACAGCTAAAATATCTGGGTACCTCTTCGCCAAGTGGGGCTATAAACTTGCTGAAGTATAATGAATTGAAATTCGTTTGTTTTTTCCTCGCTTATTTCTGACATAAAAAGTGAGCAACGTTTATTCCATGACCCACAGAAAACATCCTATCTCCTGGTTACATTTCCATTGTCTTCTATTCAGTTATAATACAATATATCCAACACGTAATAACGTGAAAGCACTAATGATGAAAAATAAACTTTCTATTCAATAGAACGTACAAAACATTGTTTCCATTACAGCGTTATAAATTTTCATTCACAATAGTACTTCTCATATATAACCGACAAGGACAAATATGCACTGATGTTAAAATAGTGTAAATATAAGTTTAATTCACGTGCTTTTCTGCTCCCAAACAAGTATTGGTCTTGTTTGTAAACATACTCCGTATAATTTTGTGTATTACTCTCCAGCTGTAGGGGGGTATAGTATGGCGTAGTACAGGGTCATCGAAAACGGTTGCAGCAGGTTCAAAAATTCATAGCTCAGGAGGTGTTTGATATATTAACACTAGAAGGACCGCAACCGTCATTTTGACAGATGCGCTGCTTTAGAAGCCTTTTTTTTGTACACTTCCCATGTTCTACGACTTTTAATAAATACTTATGACAAACACGTCCACAAAGAATTAAGCATTTTGGACATTTCCAAAAACTGGTACAAACAACTTGAAACAGGAACTTTGGTCCTTGTATAAATTATTCATTTACTTACCTGTTTAATAATAATTATTCATAAATTTAAGAACTGTAACTAGTTATGTCAGCGAAAGCAAAATTGTAGAATTTAATGAAATATTGTAACAAACCTGGGCAGACATACGTGAGAAACACTGCACTCCCAGACGATGGCATAGAACGAGCGGATGTTTGACAATAGAATGGTCCGCTAGCTATTTTACTGTACCGTTATACAGGTCAATATACCCTTAGATTTTCCTAGTGACGCCGTGCTGTGTGTATATAAGAGGGTGGCAACCCCTATTCAATCCTCATTTGTTGCTCATCTGTTGCTCATTGCTCATTGCAGTATTGTATACATCCGTCAGGTGTGTTCGACGAAGTACCGCGTCCAATAAAATGTAGTATAAAATGTCCGCCGAAAGTGCAGTTAATCAAGTGCCCGGGTTCCACAAATGCAAGGACAAATAAAGTAGTTCAGAGATTATCGTGGTTTGTGTTGTCTCAACCTAATCACCCTGAGAACCCAAAAAAGAATCCATGCAGGAGAAGCCGCTAGAGCCAAGGGTAAAGCAAGCAGCCGACGACGACGTGGAGACCGAGGAAGGAGTCCCGACGTCGACCCAGGTACGTGCAGCCGTGAGGCAGAGAGGTAGTACTGTCGCAAACTCCTATTAGAAGGACTGTCATCCGTCATTTTGACGGGTACGGAAGTGGGAACAATAGCCTATGGATCTGTCAACATGTTGTTCTTCTTCCTGATTGGTTTAAGGCACTCTGCAGAACCTTTGTCGATAAAGAAAGCTTTTTTGCGCAAGTGGCGCTTAGGTATTTACGAGGTGTTGGAGCAAAAATATCTTTCCGCTGACGTTGTGGTCGGATACCTGGGGACCACCATTTTTCAGGAACACAAATTCACTGAAATTTTGCGATTTATCCGATTTTATGACAAGACGCGTTCTCAGAGTAAGTACATATCGCTTTGCAGCTGCTACTCCTGTCTAGAATATTTTTATTGTCAATTCCTTGCAGTGTTACATTCCAAGTGAAAATATCACTGTGGATGAGCAACTGTTACCTTGCAAGGCTAGATGCTCTTTCATTCAACAAAGGAGCCATAAACCGGGCGAATCTGTAATAAGGTTTTGGCTTGGCAGTTAATGCAAATTCAAAGTACCTGGTGAATGGTTTTCCTCACCTGAAAAAAGACGATCAGCGCCCCACAGGTGTTCCTCTTGCAGAGCATGTTCTAATGAGTCTTATACAGGCATTTGTTTTTGCAGGAAGAAATATTACATGTGACAATATTTCCACAAGAAAATGCCTTGCAGAAAGTTTGAAACGTAAAAGTACACTCATTGTGTGCACAGTAGAGAAATGTAGAAGGGAAATCCCTCAATCATTAAAATCTGCTGCAGCACTTTTGCACAGAGCTGTACTTTATAAGTCAGGTGACATTACTCTGACATGCTATCAGGGGAAAAAGAACAAAATTGTACTTCTTTTGAGTTCAATGCAAGATAAGATTACTATAAATAAACATCCTAAAAAGCTACCAGAATCAGTGGCGTATTACAATAGCACCAAGTACGACGTTGACGTCGTCGATCAAATGGCTTGACTGTACACAGTGAAATATGGATGCAGAAGGTAGCCTATGCATGGTTTTCTTTAATGTGTTGGCCTTGGCAGCTACTAATGCATGTGTCCTCTATAAGGAAGTAACAGGTGGAAAAAGTAAGCAGACGTCAATTCATATAAAACTTAGCGGAGGAGCTGCTTTCAGCATGAAAATCCACAAGGGTACAAAATGCACTTTCTAACACAGTACCTCAGCAGACCAACATTTGGAAGACTTGCCAAATTTGAGGTTGCAGAGGGAGGAATAGGGGCAAGCATTTATATAACAAATGCAGCAAGTATGTTTGTGGACTATGTTTTGGCAGCGCTGAATACACGTGTGTTAAGTGCTACAATGCTGCAGGTGGCTGTGAATGAGCGAAATGAGGTTTATTAGTGTTTTTTGCTACTACATGCTGTGGTATTCAAAATTTTATTTGAAACTCGTGTGTTTTCTAAGGGAGGTTGTCCATTTCACCCATGGTTGTCGTATATTTTTTATTAATTTCTAGGCTTAAGATGTTCATTTTACCATACAATTCTTCTAACGAAAGTAAAATTATATACTGGTATGCATTCAAAATTGTTTACTACTTTAAAAGTGGCAAATAAAAGTTTACCTGTCAAAATGACGGGTTGATCCTTCTCGGTAGACCGTACTCGCAGGTCCTTCTAGTGTTAATCTTAGCTTTCAATAATTCTGATATCCTAATGCAATGCCCTGTTGCCTATTTTCCTTTTACTCAGATGTAACATTACTTTTTTGTCTACGTCATACTAAGGTCTCGGAACCTCCAGGACATGTCCTCTCTTAAACACGACCTCGCGACCTACAGTGTTTGATGTGATGCATTGCAATGCTGCCAACTGCAGAGACAGGAAACAACACTGACTGTTTTTATGGGCAGGTTTTTATGACGGTCGTGAAGAGTTTTACTGCGTTGCACAGTGCACAAGATGTGTACGGGTTGGGGGAATTACCACTTTAATAATCACCACCACCATCATCTTTATCTGGGGGTACATTGCTTTCTTTTCTGGCATAATGCCCTTTTATGTTTTTAATATGGCAAAGTATAGGTAGAATTTTTTTTAAATATAGTTTGTTCTGTCTTTGGTTGTGGCGAAGAACATTAATGGAGTACAGAAAAATATTCTACAGCATTATTAAATGCCTTACTGCTGCAGAAGATCATGTTTTTCCTTATGCTATTGAAACTAATCTCTCTTTAAACATATCTTCGTTTTCTGAAAAAGTAGTTTGGTCCTAACATTAACCTCCATGTTTGCCAAATTAATATTTGAATTACATTTCTGCTATATTTCCCGCAGTAGTAAAATGCCTATTTATTAACAGAAAAGCTAAATAGTGTGTTTGTACACATTTTACCTTGCATCATTGAAGAAATGTTACTGCACTTGCTGCTTGCTGCACTTCTTTGGTGATACTTACAATATTATTCTTTCCGAAACTTTCCCTTTAAGTGAAAGATGAATGTCGGCTAACTGTTAAACCCCTGACCATGGGTTCATTTCAGCGTCATTTCTCCCACTTCAGACATCGTACGATATGTCAGTATACATTTTATTACATACGGTGTTCATTTTTATCAGTGACCTTACTGCGAAAAATTTGACTTCATCAATAGCATCACTGATGGAGCGACTATATGTAGCATTACCCTAGCGGCTTGCAATCGTATTTGATGTGCTGACAGCAGTTTGAGTCCTCCCTCTAACGGCAGGTAAATATACATTTTGAGAAGTGCGTCTGCCCGCGTAATATAAAGGTGCGTAATTTCGCATGGCGCTTAGATACGATAACTGTTTAAAAAATGTATAAAAATAAAATACTAATTATGCAGCCATAAAGGTATAACATGAAGAATAAACGAAGTGATAAGCTAATGAACACTTATTTCACAATTAACATCTGGAAATTGTTCTTTCACACTGACCGTGTGTAGGCTAAAGTAAGGAAACATAGAGCCAGACTTAAAAATTCAATGCCATAGCCGGGATTTGAACCACGGATCTTCTGGTTTCCGTCCAGCCGCTCTAACCATTGAGCTACTATGGCCAAAATTCCAGCATGACATTAAATTCTCCAACTGACTCGTGTTTTTTCCCGGTAAACCACTTAGGAGTTCTCATAAACACTGAGACAACTACCTTAATGGTGACTTACAACATGTAAGTATTGTCACACAATTACCGGAACGCCAGACTAACGACCGCTGAGAAGGGACCGACGCATACGAGCCACACCCACTCATCAATCTCAGTCACTAACTGAGGGGGATTAGGGAAGTGTCACTTGTCGCTGGCCACCTCTTTCCCCTTCCCCTGTCCTCTGGAACTTTCGCGGTGATTCACGCAAACTAGAGGCTTCGAGAACGGCGATATTTCTATATAAAGGACTGCAGTAAGTGAATTGTGTCAGTTAGTCAGTGCTTGGCAAGCAGCGAAGTAGCGCCGTGTTAGTGAACGAGAAGACTGTGTGCGTGCAACGGAAGAATTTACGTAATTGTGAGCGTACAGTGGAATTGTAACGGACGAACTGGTGAATTGTAATTGTGTGCATTACGTAATTCTGTGTAATCGGCAAGTGTTCAACTGTAAGTTGGTGAAAATAAAGAACATTGTTGAGTTTGTGTAATTGGACTTTTCATTTCACGAACCCACAAAGTCACAGTATTTTAAAGCCCGGGTTTTATAGTTAACCAATATTAGGTCAATTAATGGAAATTAATCGTTCTTTCACACTAGCCGTGTGTAGGCTAAAGTATGGAATGATAGTCACACTGAAAAATTCAATGATATAGGGGATTTGAACCACGGATCTTCTGGTCTCCGTCCAGCCACTCTAACCATTGAGCTAGTATGACCAAAGTGCAGACATGATATTAAATTCTCCAACCGACTCGTATTTTTTCCGGTAAACCATTAGGAGTTCTCATAAACACATGAGACAGCTACCTCAATGGCGACTTACTATGCTGTAAGTACTTTAAGGCACGGGCTTTATAGTTAACCACTATTAGGTCAATTAATGGAAATGAATTGTTCTTTCACATTGGCCGTGTGTAGGCTAAAGTATGGAATGATAATCAGACTGAAAAATTCAATGCTATAGCCGGGATTTGAACCACGAGTATTCTGGTTGCCGTCCAGCAACTAGTAACAGTAGTTTTGAGTTGTATTTCGAAAAGGTATGAAAAGTTTATACATTTATAAAAAACTGATTATGTAAATATATTTAGTAATTTAAATATGTAAAAATATATGTAATTTAAGACTGGCCGTAGTAATAATTGTATGAAGTAATGTTGTGACGTGGAATCAAATCGACCAATCATAAAATTAAGAGAGGAGTAACGATAGTTACGAAAAATCCATAATCGGAGTATAGAGATGTTTTGTAATGGTGAGTGTGATGAATAGTGGTACAAGATCAAGAATGTATAAGTAATAGTTTCAAACTGTTCAAATATAACAAAGTAAGAATTTATCGATATGTTGGAAGTGACTGGGAAAGGAAGTTCAAGTAAAATGTAATCTAAATAATACAATTAAATAGTAACAGAATTTGACTTCTCCGAAACTTTATTCCGAACAACGCCTGAAACCAAGATTCTCATGACTCTTATTTAATCAAGCACGATCGTCAAGAAACAACTGAAAATACAACGAATTTGTTATTTCTGGCTTCTCGACGTGGATCTTCGAAAAGTCAACGTGCATCCCATCTCAAACATAGAAATCCCGCACCAAATTTCGCCCAAACGTGTGGCTGATTAAGATGGAGACAAAATAACGATGAATAGTCCCAAATTCCTGTCACACACTCTAACCCCAGAGGTAATATGGCCAACGTGCAGACATGACATTAAACTCTTCAACTGACTCCTGTCAAATCTCGTAAGACTGTGTACGTGTATCAGAAGAGTTGTACGTAATTGCGAGTGTGGTGTGAATCTGTGACAGACGAACTGGTGGATTGTAATTATGTGCGCTACGTAATTATACAGACTGTTACCAAAAGGTACGCCCAAACTTTTAGGAAACATTCCTCACACACAAAGAAAGAAAATATGTTATGTGGACATGTGACCTGAAACGCAAAATTTCCATGTTAGAGCTCATTTTAGTATTTCTCTTAAAATGTAAATTGAAATCATTCGTGCAGATAATTGTCAAAATACCCATTGTGGTTCATGCACGATGGAGCTGCTGCACATTACAGTCGAAGTGTTCGTACGCTTCTCAACAACAGATTCGGTGACCAATAGATTGGTAGAGGCGGACCAATTCCATGGCCTCCACGCTCTTGACTTTCATTTATGGGGGCATTTGAAAGCTCTTGTCTACACAACCCAGGTACCAAATGTAGAGACTCTTCGTGCTCGTATTGTGGACGGCTGTGATACAATACGCCATTCTCCAGGGCTGCATCAGCGCATCAGGGATTCCATGCGACGGAGGATGGATGCATGTAACCTCGCTAACGGAGGACATTTTGAACATTTCCTGTAATAAAGTGTTTGAAGTCACGCTGGTATGTTCTGTTGTCGTGTGTTTCCATTCCATCATTAATGTGATTTGAAGAGAAGTAATAAAATGAGCTCTAACATGGAAATTAAGCGTTTCCGGACACATGTCCGCATAACATATTTTCTTTCTTTGTGTGTGAGGAATGTTTCCTGAAAGTTTGGCCGTACCTTTTTGTAACATCCTGTATGTAATCGGCAAGTGTTGCAACTCAACTCAACTCTAGGCTGGCGGGCTGTTTGGAACAGCTCGAAGGGTGGTTAAATCGTGTACCTGCTCTGGGAAGAGCTTTACCACGTGGCTGTGGGTGTTGCAGAATGATGGGTGTAGATTAAGTGGGTGTAGTGAACGGAGGTAGCTTGTTGCTCCTCAGGGAATGATGAACCAGGTGCCACAGACAGCGTGCACCGCTGGTGGATTAGTTAATAAACTAGGAAGAAGATATGTATAATTTTGAGTTTTCCAGAATAAATTTTGGATAGCTGAAGTTTATTTTAGGCTGGAATGGAGATCATGTGGTAACCGGTAATGACCGCAAGACATGCGGGGTAACCGGTATCGCTTTAAGCGACGCTCACGAGGTACATAAACCCCAAGGGATCTGACGAGGGTGCTCTGATGTTGAGGCAAACTCTCGAAGAATTTTGTCGCCCAGCGCCTAATTTCATCCTCCACACATCGGAGGGATGAAGCCTCGTGAAGTAGTCTCACGGGTAACCTTGTGCAAACAGAATAAATAATCCGAAGACATTTATTCTGTGCACGTTGGAGCAGAACTAGGTTTGAGCAACACCAACTCCAATACTCAGACCATAATGCAGATTCCAAGATGGCGCCCGTCGAAACCCAGCGGCTCTGGTTACGTAGAATAGGAAACTATACACAATGGACATAATATAATCCATATTACGGAGCAGCGAGGTAACTACTAAGCATTTATCACGTTATACTTTCAACTAAAACGTGCAATAACATAAATAAAGGGCATCATGACAAATCCTAAGGGCTTATCACATTATATAGTAGCACGACCAGTACTATGCATTTTCCACCTTATACTTCCAATCAAATTTTAATTTATAAGGCATGACAACTCATAAGCATTAAACACAGCAAACTTTATCTTATTGGACTCGATCATACTATCATCTGTAGCAAGTACTAAAGTTTCTTTTACATTGTTTACATAGTAACCTTTTCTGGCAAGGACATAGGTACTGCTTATACTATAATATTTAAGAGAACTCTCAGATTGTCCAGTTTACTCCAATTGTCACGTTTGAATGTGCAGTTCCCTCACACTGCAAGAGCCATTTAAAATTTCCCACTGGTAGGCTCATAATATTGCTTATAGGTTATGAAATACTTTGAAACTTATTAAGTGAATAACATTAGTGAAGCTGGGATCGTGAATGTTATTGAAAAGAACGTAACTAATCGCCTTTAATAATGACTATCAATGGGTTAAAATCTTCGCACCACTTAGGTTCAAAACTGTCAATAACATCTTGTGCACACCAAATATTAAAATTATCTTCACTCTCTGTAAAATGTCTTTGATACATTCTTCAGGATTTCGTATTTTCTGGTTGAGCTTTAATGTGTGATGAGATGGCTGATTCTTAAAAATCGTGGGGTAGGCATCATCTATTCGTTTTGGTACTTTTCGAAGGGCACGAATTGCTTCACCATCATTTACTGGAAAGATGTCTTCCTTAACCTCAAAGCACTGTTCAAAATTATGAATACAAACTACAGTTTTGTCATTTACTTTAAAATCTTTACGATGTATGTTCCTGGTCCACTTATCCCATTACGATTTTTCCTTCGGAAATTTAAATGTCGTGTGAGGTACATTACCACAGTTATATTGCAGCTAGGAACACAATAACGATGCATTTCGACAATACTTCACTGTATATATTTAGGTAAACGTTATCACTTTATGTTAAATACTCAACTATAAACTAACTCGTTAGTCACTAATTGCCACTGTAATATGAATTACATTAATTCTTCAAACACACAATCAAAGTAAAGAAACACACACTTTACTCTGTGGATATAACTACAACATAACAAGCTGGGCCACGAGCGCCGCCATTTTTCCTACAATCGATTCTCGTATTATGGTCTGAGTATTGGAGTTGGTGTTGGTTTGAGCCTGCGGCCATACCCCAGACTTCGCACGCATAGAGCATGATAGGGAGGACCAGAGCCATAAAGAGGCGCAACTTTAGGGAAACAGACATCGCAGACCTAAGCACAGGATTATAATTCCTTGGAAATAAAGGACATTTTGAGTTTGTGCAATTGGTCTTTTAATTATACGGACCCAAAAAGTCACAATATGTTGAGAAGGACCATCAAAATAATGAGGATGAGTAAAGGTTCGTTGTCTCAAAAAAAAAATCATAACTTCTTATTTCATTTGTTCATTTTCACTGACACAGACTCTGCTCTTTGAAAAGAATATTTGAACACAGTGGTGGAAATTAATTTCCCTAAAGGGCATTAAAAGGCAAATTGAAGTGCATATAAATCATAATTTTAACTGTAGTAATGTTTTTACCTAGTCAATATGCTTTTACACATAATTAACGTTTTTGCCTAAACTACCTGTGGAAGAATGCCCCATTGTTATAAAACACTAACGGGCACAAAAAGTAATTTGCTGATAACGATGAAGTGCTCTGCTGTAATAATGATGAATACTGCTGTTATGATTCATATAAGTGGAAAAAAAAGAAAGAGCAAAGGAAAAAGGAAAGTCTAGCCCTTGTTTACAAATAAAATTCCCGACTCATGGTTTAAAAAATATGCATTTTAAGTGTCTTATTTTGTGGCGGTGTTGTAATCATTTTGTAACCAATTATAAATTATGTAATTACATGCACCAATATCAGCTACGTTGGTGATTATTATTTGGTAGAGCGGGGCTATTCGGCTCATTTTAAATTTATGGTGTTACAAATACAAAGAAAAACAATTCTTTTATGTTACACATATACCAGAACAGAATTTATTAATGTCTTAAAGCGTACATATCTTATAAACACACATATTTAACTTGCTATAGTTGTGATCAAATAAAACAGAGAACGTTGCGCAGAAAGAGAATCTCAGAATTCCGCCCACCCCTGTGGCTCTCACCGCTCACAGTACTTTTGCATTTTAATTAAATGCACCTGTTTCAAATGAAGTTTTTCCTACCAACTGCACCAACGGACACTTCGTGAAACCCATAGTCCAGATTTCTGGCATTTGATCCAGTCTCCTTAGGTTGCTGACTTCGGAGAGTAAAACTTTCACCCACAAAATCCACATGATGCATCTTCCTCATCGCTGCATTCTATTTGGACTGGAACCAAGTCATCATTTGATTCATCATTTGATTATAAATGCGATTATTGCATAAAGAAATATTAAATTGGTTTATTTAGTTTCGAGCGCCATTAACCGCATATTGCAGGCAATGCCGCTGTACTAAACCGTTTATATTTATTGTTATAAAAATTATTTAAGAAATTATACTTAAGTTTTATGAGAAATTTTTCTTAAGCTATATATGTCTAATGTCCCAAATATGACAGCTTAGGTTTCCCTCTGCTGAATCAGTTGTAAACACTTCAGCTAGATGGCAGCTGTGGAAACATCTAAAGGAAAGTTGTTTTAAAGTCTCCATTTTGTGTTGGAATTTGTGAGTCAACAAAGCAGCTGGAACTAAAGCCAAACTCCGGAAATGTTGCATAGTTTTCTATGCGTAACCAAAGGTTAGGTTTTACAGAATTATTGTATTAGTATATACTTAATGCTAGAAAGAAATATTGTCTAATTCACTATGACTAATGCTGAACTTTTGTCATATAATATGCTTATAATACGCTGACGACGTGCTTTTGTTCTGCAAAGACAAACATCCTCAGAGCCTTCAACCCTATACAGAGACACCTCCGTCTCACACAACAGTGGTGTAGGCGTTGGCGGATGTCCGTAAATCCGGACAAAAGCCACGCCATACTTTTTACTAAGGGCCACACCCCCACACACTGCCCCATCTTCAGCTTCCGAGGCCGAAGAATAGAGTGGACCAACTCTGTCCGGTACCTAGGAGTTACGTTGGATAAAGGTCTAACCTCTTGCCAGCACATCAGAGACCTAGCGGCAAGGGTACAGGGAGCAATAGCTTCCTTGTATCCAATGCTGGGGTCGAACTCGATGCCGCTTCGCCTGAGGTTATACCTTTTCCCCACGCTGGTAATTCCCGTCATGCTTTATGCCTGTGAAATCTGGTGAAATCTGGGGCATGGCCGCAGATAGCTGGTTGGCATGGCTTCAACGTGCACAGAATAGAGGGCTACGGTCTGTTTACTCTGTGGGCCGCTACTTTCCCACAAGGTTGCTTCACGAAGCCTCAGGTCTTCCATACATGGAGGACGAGATTAGTCGCCGGGCATCAAAATTATACGCCAACTTACCCAATCATAGAAGCGCTCTTGTTAGATCATTGGGAGACTATGACCCCACTAGAAGTCACTCTATCCTACATCGGGTACCCCGCATGGCTTGCGGGCACACAAGATAACACAGGAGCTAATCCCAACAGCAGCTAAAGCGGAGCTCCACATAATCTCCTAAGCTGTTTGGCATCGAAATTACCAACCTAAATTTCAGAAAAAAACACCAGGGTGCTAGGCATTGCATTCTATCCTTTCATTCCCTAGGTACAATTATTGTATCCTTATTAATTAATTCCAACCTAAAAGCCCACCAGACACCCTAAAACATCCCCAACAAACTGTACCTGCGGTTAAACACAAAATGGGTGGGCACGCAGCAAAAACCTTCTGGCTAAATACAGCCAGCCAGCACGACGAGCGAGCGAGTAATACGCTGATAATGGGGTTATGATAAGTTTGGTGTCCCACATATGGGACGCTAGGCAGATATGGGAACTTCTCTTTGCTAGGCATAGCATAGGAAAGGGAAGTTTCTATTTGCAGAAGTCGGACATTCAATATTTCATATATTATAAATATGCTAATTTATAATTAACACATAATTCAATATATATAATTATACATAAACATTAGTTATATTTTTATTTCAAGGTGTCAAGTGTAGCTGAAATGCTTGCCATTTTTAAGGAAGTAGATAATTTGGATACATACAATGAAATTGACATCCTGCTTCAACCTCCTGAAAATGCTTGTGGAGGTGTCACCAATGTAGCTTCTGGCGAAGAAGACAACTTGAACAACAATCTGCCCGGAAGTTTGCTTTGGCCTGAGGCAGAAATATATAAGACTAGCCACTCCACAGAAACCAAAGGAACTTTGCAATACGTTCTCGTATTACAATCCCTCGGTGGGGCGACTTACCTTCCTCGGGGTAGAGAAATGAAGATGCCTTCAGCTTCCCCGTTACTGAGATGAAGTATTCTGGATAAATTGCCGGTAGCTTCGTCGATGAGCGATGAGATCTTTAATCCAGGGCTGTGGTACCGCGCCAGCAACGGAATGGTGAATGGTAGCAACCAAAATTGATCATAAAACACAGCTTCACTTATTTTTTATTTTCTCCCTGTATCTTTACACAGTCGATGCTTTGTAACAACGTTTGCTAACATATTTCATGTTAGTAATGGCGTAGCATACGCAGCAGCGTGTACAGAACTATGGCCATTACACGTCTTACCGTACCAAAAGAACTTTCAGGAATGAGCTTTATCAAGTGAAAAAATTAAATTCAAATTTTTAATGAAATCTGATTGGTTAATTTTGGCATGTCCTGTTACTAAGGGACGAATACTTAAATTTGATTGGCTTGACGTCAGATTTTGAATTTCTGTGCAGTCTAATACGTCACAAACACAGCCATCTTGATTTAACCTCTTTCATCAACTTCAGAGGGCCAGGTTTTTATTACGTTTCCATATATGGGAATTCCAATAAATTTCTCGAATTATATGGAAAATCAGCTTCAATTTCTGAGCCTAAATCCAAGAAAAAACGCGGCAGAAAACTGGACCATTTAGTTTTGTAGATGAATTG
This sequence comes from Mantis religiosa, assembly GCA_030765055.1. NCBI lineage: Eukaryota > Metazoa > Arthropoda > Insecta > Mantodea > Mantidae > Mantis > Mantis religiosa. Next base: position 31,137,866 of record CM060957.1, read on the forward strand.
CAACAGTAATACTGTGCAGACATGGAGCTGCTCCAAAACAAGCTGCTGGTAAACCTCCAAAGCATGAGACCGTGGACTCCAGATATGATAGCTCTGATCATTTTCTAGCACCACCAGAACACGTCCACTGTGCCACAGGAAGACTGTGCCACATGAAGACTACAGCAAAATGCAAGAAATTTGAAGTGGATTTGCATGTGAAATGTTTCCTTGCACACCACAAACAAACATAATAGTGTTATTGAAAACATTTTTAAAATTTCGTTTGTTTTGTATATGAAAAATAGCTCTAATTTGTGTTAAACTTGATTTTTACTAACAATAATTTTATATCTTCAATTAGAGTATAATATATTACTTGTCTACAGAAATATTACTCTTGTCTCTAGTATACAGTACACAACGCCTTCCTTTGAAACATAGTCACTATACCTACCTGCTCTTGTTCCTAACGTCACGCACATGGGACACTTGATTAGTTATAGACAACTGAATGTTGGGCAGTAAAACCTGTCAAAATAAGTAAAACCAAATTAGAACAACACAATATTGTGACGACCTGTTCTTAATTTGTGAATAATTAAGGAACACGTGGTAAGGTCGAACACTCGGGAGCAAACACTCGGAGCGGAACTACATGCTTTAGCGAGAGGCTGGGATCTTTTCTATAAAGGTTCATTGGTAAATAGGTAGGGTAAAGCTAACTAAAAGTGGAATTCACTTAATATGAATATTTAATACAACAAACAGATTTACAAAAGCGGCCAAAACGGCCGTTTACCTGTCCAGAAGTGGAGCCGCCTACAAAATCACCCTAACCCATCAGTGGGCAATTCCAGAGAGAATCTCTCTCTTAAAGATTATTCATCTAGTCATAAAGGAGGGGAGGGAGTGACGTCACCTACTACTTAAGTCAACAGAGTAAATTAATACAATCTGTGACAATATGTAGGAATTGAAAGAAACTTTTTTGTTAGAAATCATTTCAGGTATTTATGGGTTAAGTGAGCGCCATTGCCCTACTCTCCCTTACTCACGTACGCGCATTCACACACGTGTGAACGTTTTTGCTGAAATGCCTACATTTTGTTCTCAGGAAGTATCAGAAAGTGACTCCAAAATAATCTCGATATGCAATTTGGTGGAGTGCAATAATTCCATCTACTCCGTGTAAACAATAAAGTCAAAATAAATAGCTACATTAAATGATTTATAGCTGCCAGAGAGTTATAATAAAATGGATTTATGATAGCTTCTGGGGCTAACAGCCAGGTCATATTAGGGTAACTACTCAGTTCCCCTGAGGATGGCGGCAGAGTTAGTCGCTGAAAGCTTGGGTAGTTACCCTAATCTGACCTGGCTGTTAGCCCGAGAAACTATCATCAATAATCAACGCCGGGAAGCTTCAAGTCATTAATAAAATGTATGTTTTATTTTGGATTCAGGTTTTTTTGCTCTCGTTTGGCGTAGTTTTAGTAAGTAAATGTGAAATAAACCCCTTTTGCCCAGATATAAAGATAAAACAGATGCACTTTCACCACCATAATTAAAGAAGAACCTTAACTTCTGGTTAATCTAAGTTAACGTTGTAAAGCGGTTTGCCCGTGTACTCCTTTTCACTAGGTATTAATATAAACAGAGTGTGTTTGTAGCTTGCCCATTTCCATTACCGTGTATTTATCGCCAACTGCGCAAGCTGAAATAAAACAAACAGCTCCAACCCGGCGGTAAAGGCGACATAATGCAGCCCTTTGTGTTAAGGTTCCTGCTCCCCAACAGGACATGCCGCTGGACAGTACTCCATTGACGACCAGCAACAACTCAAGCCCATCCACTGTATACATCTTCATCACTAGCCCTTTGTCTTGGTCGTATAATGTTAAAGCCCCTTTCCCCCCTCTTGTACGGTAAATTTAGTGCCGTGGATAACTTCGCGACAGGATTGTTCAAAATATAGACCAAGTCACTGTCTCCGGGGAGATCAAAATTTCATTTTACGCCGTTCATATTACAGAGCTCTTCAATAAATAATAATTTTCTTTTTGACAACATACCTTTACTCGTCCTCATAATTTTGATGGTCCTTCTTAAAATAGTCTTCCCTGAATGCGATGCACTTGTCCCAGTATTTCTGCCAGGCTTCAAAGATATGCTGGAAACCATTATTTTGAGAGATGCTTCAAAATCTCCTCTGGAGCCTACACTATTGCTTCTAATGATGGATAATGCCTCCCACGAAGGCGTTTCTTCAAGCTAGGGGATGTACAAAAATCACATGAGGCCAAATCCGGACTATAGTGAGGGTGAGGTATGCTATTCCGGTTGATTTTTACAAGTTATTCAACAGCATTAGCAATATGCGGCCGCGCATTATCGTGGTGCAGCATCCAGCCTGCTTCACGGAAATGTGGTTTTTTGCGCCTGATATGAACTTGCAATGTTTTAACATTTTTTTTGACACCGTACCCTTACTCGTTCTCATAATTTTGATGGTCCTTCTTAAAATAGTCTCCCCTGAATGCGATGCACTTTTCCCAGTGTTTCTGCCGGTCTTCAAAGATATGCTGTAAACAATTTTTTGACAGATACTTCAAAATCGCCTCTGGAGCCTACACTACTGCTTCTAATGATGGATAATGCCTCCCACGAAGGCGTTTTTCAAGTTAGGGGATGGACAAAAGTCACATGGGGCTAAATCCGGACTATAAGGTGGGTGAGGGCTACACTTCACGTTGAGTTTTGCAAGTTATTCAACAGCATTGGCAATATGCGGCCGCGCATTATCGTGGTGCAGCATCCATCCCGCATCACGGAAATGTGGTCTTTTGCGCACGACATGGACTTGCAATGTTTTCAGGACATCCCTGTAGTATAGTCACGTTACTGATGTGTGTGCAGGTACAACATGCTGATAAACCACTCCATGAATATCAAAGAATGAGATGACCATAACTTTCCCAGCAGAAGCAACCACTTTTGCTTTTTGGGGGGTTGGTGATGAAGGAGATTTCCAAACTGAGCTTTGCTGTTTGCTCTCAGGATCAAAATGATGTAGCCAAGTTTCATCAGCAGTGGTTACGTTTGAAAGAAACTCCCGATCTTCCTCTATCACCAACTTTAACTGCATGTTATCTCTATTGCAGCGGTAGGCGATACTGAACATGTCTGAACTTGTCTGGCTCTCACAGGCGGGAACCAGGGTACCAACAATGAAACTACTACGGCGTGTTTGTTTCACATTAAGCTAACAGAATATAATAAGATTGAATTTTAGTGCGAAAAATTAAGAGCGTAAAAACTTATGATCATTCATTGTTGAACCTCCTCGTATATGGACGACTGGAGTCAGTTCTAACACATTCACAGATTTAACCTTGGAGTAGTCGCTAGGGCTACATATGTAGCCCAGCAATTTTGTTTTTGGAAGTGCGCATCTCCTTCTGCTTTTATGTTCCTGTGGGTTTTGGTAGCTTCTTGGCGCAATGTGTTCTAAACCGTTAGTTGGCTATAATACATTTTAGCGAGACAGTACTTTTGTCATTTGTGATAAAACTTAGTAGCGCACAGCTGGGCTACATATCGCCGCGAGGCATCATTGCGACAGCGCGGCTGACGCGCACTAAGCGACACACAGTGCAGCGTGGAGATAAAAGCTTGCCGAAACAACTGAAGAGACAGATAGCTAAGTGCGAGTTTCGATTTTTTGTTTGTTACATAACATTCCTGGAATGTCAACATATTACTGAATAGCGACAGCTGTTAAATCAACAGCCCACTGGAACTTTGAAACAATTTGCAGCGGATAACTCGGAAATGGTGATGATCAAACATCGGATCCCGTACACCTTAGCAATCAGTGTATGCGCACAGGTAGTATACAAGGTAAGGCGTGACATCAACAAACGTCCATGTCAACAAGTATACCGAAGCGCTGTGTGTGTACAGTCCGGTACAGATACAAATGTAACCTACGTTACAGTACGTCATCCTCCTCATTGCTTTTGTTGCGGGAATTACAGTAAACAACCATGTAAGACGATGGGTAAAAAATTAATGCCTCCTATTTTTTTCTCTCTCCTTTCATTCCCAAGAAAATTGAACCCAATTTACATAGCTTCAAAACTACAATATTGACGATTAATTTGTCACTATTCAAAATAATCCCCGTCCCTTTCCACAGTTTTAGTCGACCTTTTAACTAGGGCATGCATTCCAGTGTGTTAAAACACACAGTCTTGCCTTCTAAGCCATTCACGCAGGGACGTTTTCGCAGCCTCCTCATCTTCAAAATGAATCCCACGATGAGCTTCCCTTAGGGGCCGAACAGAAGTCTTATGGTGACAGGTCAGGGCTGTATGGAGGGTGAGGTACGACTTGCCATCCCCATTTCTCAATTTCTGTAGTGGTGTAACGGCTGGTGTGTGGTCTTTCATTGTCATGCAAAAGAACATCTGCCAGAGATTTTGTTGGGCGAACTCGGCGAAGACGTGCTTTCAGCATTTTGACAGAATATATTGCGCATCCTTGCTCCAAAAAATTAATCATAAGCACACGCTCTGCATCCCAAAACACTGTCGTCAGAACTTTCCCAGCCGACCGCTGAGTTTTGAACCTTTTTTCTTCGGTGACGTGGTGTGTTGTCATTCCATTGACTGCCTCTTTGATTCAGGTTCAAACAAATGAACCCATGTTTCGTTTCCAGTAACAAATTTTTCCATAAACTCCTCTCCCTACACATTGAAGCGCTGCAAGTGTTCGGAGGCTATTGTTTTCCTTGTTTCTTTGTTTTGGGCGGTTAACGTTCTTGGTACCCAGCTTGAACAAAGTTTTGAGTAACCCAGTTGTTGAATAAATGTCATCACACTGCCTTTACTGAGGGAGGTAATGTGACACAATTCACCTGTTGTTATCCGGCGATTACCACGAATGATGTCATCGACTCGCTGAATGTTGCATGGTGTCACTGCAGTCACCGGCCTGCCACTCCGCATTTTATCTGTCAATGGTGTTAGCCCTTCAGCTTCGTTACAGCGACGAACCCATCGTCTAACAGTGCTGAAATCCACCGTTGCATCACCATACACATTTTTTAGCCTTTCATGAACGCGAATTGGCATTTCCCTTTCCGCAGTCAAAAATTCAATCACAGAACGCTGGCAAATACGAATGTCAATGTCAGCCATATTGGACGAGGATGCACTGCTGCCACCTGTTGACTTAGGAACTTACTATTTCAGGGGATTGGAGAAGAAGGTTTTAGGAATTGCGCCAAATTCAAAGTTTTCACATATCTTACTTATTTAAGGGAAAAAATAGGAGGCATTACTTTTTGACCCACCCTCGTAAAATCGTAAATTGCCGCATGTGTATTTTCTGCCCCTCTCGCTAAACCAATATAAAAAATATTGGGAGAAAGTTCGTTCAATATCACATGAGGTTAATGGTGCATATGAGTAGTACAAATCGTTTTCATATGTTTTTCCGAGACTTAGTTTATTTCTTATATTACGCAGCACTGAAAATCCAGTACTTTTGTGTTGAATACTGGACAATTTACGTTTTATTCGTGGTGCACTCTGCATATTGTGCTTTTAGACAGCTTGAAAGTACATTTTTCAAGATGTTTAATTGTTGTTGATGATACTCAAAGCTTTTGATTTATAAGATGGGGATTATCCAATTATTGTTGTGCTAGTAACGCTATTAACACAATATGTCAAACACCTTGCACTCTCAGTGTGGGGAGCAGTAGTAGTAATGAAACAAAAGCTACGCGTCGCGAACCGGACTCTCCCTGCGTGATGTACCCGGGACTGACGTCAGCAGTTTTATACTGCGACACTCGTCTACTTCGTCCCTTTGAAGGTGTATGGCTCCGATATCTGGTGATGATGCAATAAGACAAGCTCTGAGTAGTATCTTTAAGTAATACACCTTTATCTACATCCTTAAGTTTACAAGCTATACAAAACTATACAGGATTCTTCAGATTGAACAGGACCTTCCGGACTGTATCGAGAAAACACAGTAAGTTTGTTATACGTCCATATATACTACAGGAGTTAAGGTGCACAAAGACATATTCCAAAAAGTCAAAATCTCCTTTTGGCCAAAGAGTGTGTGATAGCATTACATTTCAGTTAGTAAACTCAGGTAGTATTTTAGCTGTATGAACAATAGAGAGATGACAAGAATGAAACACAAAAGTTGATCATTTTGCGAGGCGTGTCTCCAAGGCGATGGAGACGTGAGGAACGCTATTACGCGAGATCCGGCAACACTGGCGTGAAGCTTGGCTTCACCCCTTCAAATCCCCATTACAACAAACCCGTTACAGCCATTGGTCTCGGCTGGGCAGCCGTTTGCGATGTAGCTTCCTATCACTTCCGCCGCCAAATGGCAGTTGCGTGCAGTGTTCCGTTTTTTTTTTTTTTTTTTTTTGAGTGCCACTGAAATTCATCATCAGTTATGCGAAGTCTATGGGCCACTGTGCATGGACGTCAAAAGCGTGCGAATGTGAATCAGAGAGTTCAAAGACGGACGTACAGTTGTCCATGACGAACAGCGTTCTGGACGGCCTTCGGTTTCAGCAGAAACAATTACAAAAGTGGAGTAAGAAATGCTTAAAGATCAGCATGTGACAGTTCGCGAGCTGGGCGAACGAATGCTGACGTAGGAAGTGATTTTTCATCACGACAAGGCGCGTCTCCATATTGCATATGCAACGGCTGATCTCCTGGCCCAGTTGGCCGAGCCGTGGCTCAGTGGTTAGACCGCTTGTCTCTCACCAAGGCGGCCCGGGTGTGATCCCAGGAGACCGCAAAGTGAGATTTGTGGGGGACAACACGGCGCTGGGGTGGGTTTTCTCCAGGACCTCTGGTTTCCCCCGCCATCTCATTCCACTAGTGCTCCATCTTCATCTCGTGTATCATCAGTGTCACCGCCTGCGGTGCCGAATGTAGTAAAAGCGGGCCTTGAACACTACACGCATTTCCTGGCCCAGTTCGGATGGGAAATCCTCACCCATCCCTCCTACAGTTAAGACTTAGCACTTAGTGATTATCTTCTGTTTCCTGAGTTGAAGTCACACTTGGCTGGAACACAATTCCAGACCGACGATGATTTGAGAAAACGAGGTTGAGCGCTACCTGCGCAACTTGGCGGGGGAGTGCCATGACAAGTTTATACAAAAACTGCCACAGCGCATGCAAAAGTGTATCGATCGCAATGGTGATTACGTTGAAAAGAAGCTGTAAGTTCCGCCTTTCCTTCAGTATAACATTCATTGACACTAAACATGTTTTGTATATTAAATAAAATTGGAGACCTTATTTTAGGGACACGCATATACCTTTATCACAATTACGGTAACCAATTCATTTAAGAGGTTCCATAATTTAGGTTAACTGCTTGCATTGTTGACGATGTACATTCCAGCAATTCTTGGAGACAAAGGATGCAAGCCGTTTGCATTTTCGTAATAGCAGAAGGGTGATGGGAGAGATAAACTTGTTTCATAAAAGTTTAGTATGTCGTAATACAACTTTAAAGCAGGATTTTAGAGCCCATTTATACAACAGTATAAGACTTAATGTCTCCTTTACGGGGCTCATTTTGGTGCTACTGTTCATGCTGGACTGAGCCGCGATTATGTCCTCTCAAATGTGAGACATTTATTCTCTTGAGGAATTCTCCTTAAGTATTAGTAAATGCAGCATTCGTACACAGAGATGGGATTAGTCTAACACTGCGGCTAAATTGTAAAACGTAATCAAGTGGAACCGAAGCAGAATTTCTTTTGGGTTCGTTCCACGTGTATAAAAGAGAGAAAGTTCCTGCTTAGAGCAATCGCTTGAAATAGTGAGTGAGTGTGTGGTGTTTTAGGGCCCGTCGACAACAAGGTCATTTGGGCCCGAAGTCAACATTAAAACCTAAAAGCTACACAAATTAGGCTAAAAAGGTAAAATAAAATAAAAACACTCAACTATTAAAAGTACATAAAAAACCCATCCCAAGACTAATAATTTAAAATCTCTAAAATTATCAAATATAAAATGGAAGTCAGACTTGTTGATTAAAACCGATTTCGGCAACAAACCGTAGTGCCTTAACCACGGCCACTGGGTCGTCCCCTAAAACAGCCAGCAAGTTAGTCCCCAAGCCTACTGACTGGCGAACGCGGGCGTACTGCGGGCAATCCAGCAATACATGCCGCACAGTGAGGCGTACTGCACATGGAGCACACACAGGGGCCGGTTCCCCTCTTAACAAATGGCCATGAGCCGCTCGTGTGTGCCCAATTCCCAGCCGGGTGAGTATCACCTTGGCTCGCCGGTTATCCCTGCAGGAAGTTAGCCAGGGTTGTACGCTCTCCTTTTGCCCGGAGTTGTGTGCCTTCCAAAGCTGTCCAGGAGTGCTGCCAAACAGATAGTTGTTGGCGACGGAAAAAACGTTGTACATCCTGGTATGGCACCGTAGTTGTTAATCTCCGGGGCAAACGGCCAGCGGACTTCGCATCCACGTCCGCCTCCTCGTTCCCGAAAATGCCCACATGGCCTGGGGTCCAAGTATAAACAAAATGGTATCCGCGACTAAGCATTTGCGAGATCAAGGCCTGAATTTTTAAAATGAGCGTGTGAGCTGCAATGTGCTGTTGCAAGGCCTGAAGAGCACTTAGAGAGTCAGTGCAAACGATAAAATTGCCAGGAATAAACTTACAAATAAAAAGGAGCAGATAGAGGATGGCATACAGTTCTGCAGAAAAAACAGAGGTGAAGTCCAGAAGGCGAAATTTATGAGCCTCGCCGTTAATGACGAATGTGCAACCAGTAATGCTACCTAGCTGGGAACCATCTGTAAAGCCCGGAACATAATTAGGGTAACGGTCCAGTAGTACCGAATGTGGGGTAGCTAGTCTCGAGTTGGTGGAAAGAGCGAGATCGAACCGCGCACGCTGTAGCTGCCATGCGGGTTAACGACGCAGGGACGACCGCTCCACGCGAGGCATTCGGAGGTCGTGTGTACGGGCGAGTTCCCGGAATCTTATTCCGGTTGGGCGTGTCCGAGAACTAGGGTGCATATAACGGTGGGCTAAATCGGGATGCAGAACTGGTTTAAAACATGGATGGTTTGGGTAACGTTGCCAACTTCGCAACGTATGAACAGAGTAATGTCGAGCGACGAATAGAAATTGGAGGCTCGCCGGAGTCGGCTGATTTACGCCTTTTTGTGTACTACTCTTTGGGATCCTGTTTACAGTATCTCAATTATCGATGGATAGCTGCCATCTGCTATAGGAGTTAGCTATGCGTAATGCAGTTGCCAATGTGTGAGTATGTAGACTTAATAAAAACGAGAAACTGCAACTATTGAAAGATCTACTTACCTCAGGCGAATCAATAGGTTATGTTTCAAAATGACTTTTTCAGTAATAGCAAAGAGAAATCTAAGTTGCCGTGAATCGCTGGTGTTAACTTCAAAGTTAACTTGCGACAACTACCGGTATACAAGGTAAGTCAGTTGCCCCTGTATATTCTTGTCTATGTAACCCACAGTGTATAGCTCAACGTGAAAATTTTGACCCTTTTAGTATTTTAGAACAAACGCCGTTATTGCAGAACTCCCTTCTATTCAGTACTAAGATTCAAGAATAGATTTATTTGAATATTCCAAAATTTTACAATTTACAACTTTTGGCTTCATTCATTTGTCTTAACCTTGTTACCTTCTTTTCCTGCTCTTTTTTTCTTACTAACTACTAAGGATAGAAGGTGGAGGTTAGGAAGGTAGTTTGAGAGGCTTTGTGGGATCCCGCTAAAAGCACTCCCGTTAGTAGAGGTGAAGTTGAGGAGCTGGGCGTAAATAACGGCGAGCCGGTAAAGAATGATGGCCAGGCGTCGAACATGACCAAAAGGCCCTGAACGAGGCGAGTGGAGAATAAGGGTGAAAATGTGGAAGGTATTCAGGGTAAGGAGTAGAAAGGGAAGTCTTTATTGAAATATGTATCTTATATTGGAGTGCATCATATCCGGCAGTTATTGCCAGGTGGGGGAGTGTTGTGGCGTCGTCAATTGTATGGTGGTTTGCGGGGTGATTTCCAGTTGTCGAAGTGAGCCTTGAGTCTGCTGGTTGTTGCGGCGTTGTAGTCGGCGATGATTTCTTCTGGGGATTTCAGGTCGTTGATTCGTGTATTGAGGCTGTTGTACACTTCTGTCAGTGTTGAGTGCAGCTGGTCAAGTCTATCAAGGAGATTAGAAGAGTCCGTTGGCTGGCTGGGACGCGTGTCGGTGAGGTGAGCCTCAACTCGTTGCATCTTAAGTTGAAGTGAGGCTGTGGGGGAGAGTCGGTCCGGTGTGGTAGTTCTGTTCGTCAGAAGTCCGTGGATGGAAGTCAGTCGCTCTTGTACGTCAATGAGGTCGGCGTGATGGGCGTCTTGTCGTTGGGCTGCAATGGTGACGGCTTCCTCCAGGCTTCCCAGGCGTATGTTGAGGTTAAGGACCTCTGAGTGGAGGTCCTGAACCTTTTCCGCTGGAGGCCGGTGATTTGCGGCGTGGATCGTGGTTGACAGAAGCTCCTTGAGGGTGTGAAGAAAGCTGGTCACACCCTGCAGGTCCTCTCGGAGGCAACCAATGGCTTGCTGCCATCCAGTAGGTTCGTTGGCGGCTTCCCTCCGGCGTGCTGTGTCCTGTGAGTCTCCGCGTGGATAGGCAGGGCACTGCGCCTGTTCTGTGAAATGGCCGAGGCCATTGCTCGCTGCGCAGTACCTGCGGCGGCGGCGGCGGCGTCGGCGGAGATCGTGGGCTCTGCAGGATGCTGTTGTAGAAGGGGATCCGCAGTAGTGGCACCGTGGAGGCGCGGTGCACGTGTCGGCGCTGTGTCCTTAGGCACAGCAGTGCCTGCACGGGGTCTGGTGCTGCAGTCTGCTCGCCTCTACTTTCAGGCGCTGTCCCAGTATCTTTTCCTGCCTGCCCGTTAACAATTTTATAGCTACTATCCTCTTCTCTACTTTCTCCCATTTTTCATACCAAATCTCTTTTCTCCACATTGCAACCTCCTCCCATTCTGTTACTGTCCTCCACAGGAGAGATACTCTTGTTTTCCGCCCCCAGTGACGGTCATCCTCAGAGGCTACATCGTCTCCCCCTGCACATGCTGTTAATAAATTAACATGCAACTGTAGGAAAGGATGCTTGACTGTTAATAAACGTGTAAAAGGCATGCTAGGGGTATTTCTGTGTTATTTTCGGGTTCCACTAATGCACCCCTGTTAGTATAGGTCAATTCTACTCTTGCTAGCATGCGAACCATGCTAGCGTGTCTGTTGGGTTTACGGGCGCCAGCCATGACAGAGACCTGACTGACGACCGGGGTTAGTACGTGCAACATGCATAAGGAATTAGTAAACAGGGATGCAGATTAGAGCTCCGGCTTAACACTAGATAAGATGAAGGTGATATAATGTCAGAACGAAATGATTATATGGCGTGGGCTTTTACCTTCGGAAGTCGCTCAGTGTTGTGTGGTCCGGTTGGCTTGTAGGTGTCTTGTTTGCTCAAATGTATCTGAAACTATGCAATATGTGACTAAGTTAGGTATTCAGTGGTTCAAGGCTGTTGGGGTATTCCAGGACCTCTTCGGTAATTGTTTCATTTGATAAGATTCGGTCAAATACTGAGAGGGGTCGTTTGTGTCTCTCGGTCGAAGATTGGTATTGCCCTAATTCTTGTATTAGCGAGTTTGAGTTCTTGACACAGTAGGCGTATAGTTCGGCTGCAAGCTTTTTAATAAATTGTTCTTTTGTGTGCATGTGTAACTGTTTGTGGAGGAGTTTGGAGGGCGTGACAAATGTACTTTGGTGATGGTTCGCAATATTTTGCTCTGCAATGTTTGTAGAGTGTGGAGATTGGGTTTGGCTGCGTAATTCCAGAGGGGTGCTGCGTATATGATGATCGGTCCGAGGTCTGAGACGCAAGGGGGTTGGCGGAGTTTCCACACCCTTCCTCGACACGCTTATGACACCCTATATCAGTACAGTTACAGACAATTGAAAAACATTCTAACGGCTTCTACTTTTGTGAATGATTCTTCGCGGTTTTAGTGTACATAGTGTATAGGGCGCATGATATTTTAACGGTTCTGCTCCTTGTATAGCAGGCTTTCTCTGCCTCACACATTCGCTGTCCTTGTTCCACCTTTCAGGGACCTTCTTTGCGTTGCTGGACAGTGCATAGTATTCTATGCTTTCTTTCCCCCCACAAAATTCACAAATTCCATTTTCCCTACCTCTTATTCTTCTTAGAAATATTGTTCCTGTTCTCATCCAAGCTAACTCTTCTCTCTCTTGTCTATTGCAGTAATCTACATATGCTTCTCGTCCCCAATTTAGTTTTATTTGCTTGTAAAATTGTAATGGTTTCATATTTTCTAGACTTTCCCATATTTCCTGTCTTTCTATAACTTCTATTCTGCATTTTACTAATTTACCCAAATCGCTTGTATTCCTTTCCTGTAATCTCCATACCCCTCAGGGGCCTACTTCGGTAGGTACGGATTTGGCGCACTAGGGGTCCCGAGCCAACAGTCTCCCTCGTGTGGGCTCCTCTTCGTGGTTGAGGGAGACGGTCAACAGGCCCACCCACGTGTAGGCCGTGCGTGGAGACCCGTGGAGAAGGTTTTTATATTATTGTCTAGTTTAGAGTCTAGCATTTAGTGAACGAAATTTTTAGTAGGTTTTGATTGATGTTTATGTACAAGTATTTTTAGTAGTTTTTGTTACACTTGTATAGATTTTAGAAAGTTTTGTATCTGGCTTTTGCCAGGACTAGTTTTTTAAAGGGCGCTGATGACTGCCGTAGTTGAGTGCCCTTAGAGAACAATTATATATATATATATATCCGGTTCCTATTTTTTTCTACAGTTCCTTCTATCTCTGCCGACGAACTATTTGAGTTTTCTACTCTTTTTTGCTGTCTCATGCACATTTTCATAATTTGCCATTCTTCTTTGGCCAAACACATATACAAAAGTTTTATCATTCTTTCCATTATTACTCCATTTATTCTTGTCCATTTTAATTCTACTGAAGTTACTTCCCTAAGTGCTGATCTTGGTAAGCCTAGTAGCTCTTTACAAAACATTCCGTAGTTTTGGTCCACCGGTTTGTTTACCTCCGTGCCCCCTCCCACAGGTCTCCGCTGCTTACAATTTGGATGCAACTGGTGCTTCATATATTCTTTCTAACCACTTGGTTGTCATTTCTAGCTTATATTGCATATTGTTATTCCATTAATTGCCGCCCGTCATTTTGCTTCAATTTTTCATCTGTTTGCTGCCCACTTTCAATTGTTATTCATTCTCGTTTCTAAGTATTCAAATTCATTGACACTCCCAGCATTAATACTTACAGCCCTCAATGACGACCAAAGGCTGCGAAAACCTTAATTAATCGACGGGTTTTCATGTATATAATATTAATAGGGTCATAAACAAGTGCTTTGGCAAAGAACGGCTTAGGATGCATGTCAGCTCGCCGAGTCCGTTAGGTGGTGGAGTATAGTGATGCAGTAGCAGACCAGCAGAAGACTCGAGTCAGACAGGTTCACCTGAGGTGAGGTGTTGTCGCCTCAGCACTTAGCCGCTTAGTGCGACTTTATCTGAGCGGTAATAGAGGGTAGTCTATTGTCTCAAGCTTTTGTGTATGGGCATGGGTTACTATGATCTGTTGGGTTTAAGTCAATCAGGCAGCCGCCCATCCACGCAGCGACCACGCTCGATGCTGGCTGCATCTGGCCTGCCGCACGCTTGAACGGTCGCCCTCGCGGTATATACGCACAAGGATGCCTTCACCTGACCGTGTGCATGCAGCACGACCAGAGGGGATAGGAACTGTGACCCTGGGGATTAGGATAGCTGGAGAGAATGCTATCTTGCTAATAGTATATGGCATCTCTGTGCAATTTGTAGATCTTCTTCATTCGAGGAGCTTTATGGTCGTATCGATACAGTGTGCTTACCAGCTGGTTAGGGTGGACAGAGAGTTTGTTGTAGATGGTTCGAGATCTCTCTCACCATATCCCCCGATGTAAGGTATTTTGGATTTATCGTGGAGGATATGAAACAGGAATCTGCGCCCGGTATCATAGGTCATTCTTAATGCCCGATTCTGTACGTACTGCAGTCTGCAGACATGTTGGAGCCGCCAATCCCAAGCTCTTGCACCCATACAGAATCAAGGATGGAATTATCGCCCGATAAAGGCACAGTTTGAGGTTTATGAGCATTTTGGGCCTGAAAATTGGGTAGAACTACCTGAATGTGGCATGTCCGAGTCCAGCTTTGGCCTTGACGTGAGGAGAGGCCGCGCCGTGGCTCACTGGTTAGACCGCTTGGCTCTCACCAAGGCGGACCGAGTTCGATCCCAGGCGAACGCAAAGTGAGATTTGTGGTGGACAACACGGCGCTGGGGCGGGTTTTCTCCGGGATCTCCGGTTTCCCCCACCATCTCATTCAACCGGTGCTGCATCTTCATCTCGTGTATCATCAGTGACATCGACTGCGGTGACGTATGAATTAAAAGCGGGCGTTAAACACTACACACATTGACGTGAGGAGTGAAGTTTACCCCAAGATCAAGAAGAATCTCGAGGTATTTGGCCAAGGTAACCCTTCGGATTTGTGGCCGCGCCGTGGCTCAGTGATTAGACTGCTTGGCTCTCACCAAGGCGGTCTGGGTTCAATCCCAGGCGACCGCAAAGTGAGATTTGTGATGGACAACACGGCGCTGGGGCGGGTTTTCTCCGGTTTCCCCCGCCATCTCATTCCACCGGTGCTCCATCTTCATCTCATGTATCATCAGTGTCACCGCCTGCGGTGCCGTATGTAGTAAAAGCGGGCGTTAAACACTACACATTTCACTTCGGATTTGCCTATCCCGCAATCTCAGCGATAGCCCGTCTCGGTAGCGTAGATGGTATCAGTGTCCATGTTGTACTGAAACTGCTTGTTATTAGCCACTTTGAATGGCTGCTTACTTTGCTGTCTGACGTTTCGTCCAAATTTGGCATTTTCTTATATGATTTATACAACCACTTTTAGCAACTGAGAACATCGTCTGATGTAAGGTGATATACAGACTTCCTAGCTTTTAGCATGAGCTCTGCATATCCATTAGGAGTATAAATCCTGTCCATCTTTCTCAAGAGAAGATTTATGCTTCCAAAATCTCTGTCACAGGGGGAAAATGAGTGCCCACATACGGGGTAGTTGTGAGTTATTGTCACAGCGAGTCACAAAACAGGTGATGTCATCAAGGTCGCCAACCGTCACGAGTGAAACTTACCGCAGAAAGAACCTAAGCGACGGCGTTTGGGTTCCTTCTGAAATAAACGAATTATTTTCAAGGCTGAAAACAGCATTGCTGATATGTAATTTGTAATTTATTTCTCATCTTTCCTTTTACATCATTAAATGGAAATACAAAATCAAGATTACAATTATAAAATCCATATAGGAAAATGCCATATATTCCTAAATCCTGAAAATCCTAACATGTTGCTCACCACAATAATAATTCGGTCCCCATACACCTAACCCTAGGTTTTTATGTATTGGAAACCCTCTACTCCTTTTGCCATTTCACATATTCTTCTCTACAGTTTTCTTAATTTTTCTAGCCATCTCTCTTTAACCTTCCCTAAATAATTTCCTATACTTCTCCTGTTCTTTTCCCCTTATACTGACAAAATTTTTCTAATTATTACTTCGCCCCCCAAATTGTCCCATTTACGTAGCCAGGCCTGCTCTCTCCATATCTTTGTTTGACTACAATTTAATATACAATGTAAATCTGCATTCTCCCTCCACACAATGGATTTTTATCTAGCTCCCTCTCTTGACCTATACCTTTCAAGTTTATCACTCCTGTTCTCGATCATGTAAAACCTTCTCGCCCTAACTTACTATATATATCTATATATCCTTCGCTAGCCCAGGTTGATTTTATTTCTCTATATAATCTCAGTGAGCTTTTGTCACTTTATTGACGAAAATGTCTTGTCTGTCAATATCTTCTAATCTTAGCTTAACTTCTTTCCAGAAGCCTCTGCATCTATCCAAGAATGACCCATACCTATCTGCTTCAACAGGTAATTCATTTTATGTGTCCAAGACCCACCCCAGTTTGAATATGAAAACATTCTTTAATAATATTGCCATCTTCCAAAGTATAGAATTCTGTATACATATTTCATTGCCCTTGACAAGTTGCCTGCCAGACACAAAGGGAGACGGACATGTAAGCACGTGCTGATATGAAACATGGGTTATTTCTGCACTAAAAGTGAGTGTAACGCGTTAAATTTCTGTAGTGGACCATCTGTTAGTTATAGTGATTGTGCGCCAGGGGAGAAATTCCAGAACTGTAATTGCTGTCCAGAGATGGCGCCACAGGTAGTATCTTATACTGAGAATCAATATATGTAACTACATTTTACACTCATTCCTCAAACACAGACATTTCACAGTTACTGTGGCGGGAAAGCTATCTACCAGACGACCCATCAGAGGAGGCGTGCCAGAAGGCTCTGTCTTATCCCCTACACTCTTCAGCGTGTATGTGGCGGATCACCCCACGGAGCTACACGTCAACATAGCCCAATATGCGGACGACGTGCTACTATACAACACAAATAGAAACGCACGCAGAGCCTTCAGCCCAATACAGCGACACCTAAGCCTCATTCATGATTGGTGTAGGCTTTGGCGATTGTCTATCAACCCAGAGAAACGCCAAGCCATACTCTTCACTAAGCGTCACTTTCCCGCCAACCTTCCCGCCTTTAACTATTCTGGCAGAAGGATAGAGTGGACAAATTCTCTAAAATACCTAAGTGTAAAGCTGAACAAGGGCCTAACTTTTCGGTGTCACATCCAGGAGGTAGCTCATCGGGCGTGCGGAGCTTCGGCTTCCTTATACCCCATGATGCGCTCAGGAATGCCGACACCCCTTAAGTTGCGCCTTTTTCAGGCTTTAATTCGTCCAATCATGCTTTATGCTTGTGAGATCTGGGGCATGGCCGCAGGATCCAATCTGCGACAAATTCAGCGTGTACAAAATAGATGTCTTAGGGCCATCTATTCTGTTTGCTGGAGGTTTCCCGTGAGATACCTTCATGAAGCCTCATCTCTCCACTATGTGGAAGATGTCATTAGGCGCCGGGCCACAAAATTCTACGCGAGTTTGCCTCAACATCAAAGCGCCCTGGTTAGGTCTCTAGGGAACTATAGAACAACCGAAAGACGCTACAAGCTATACCGGCTTCCCCGCATGGCATGCGGGCACACCCGGTAACAATAGTTTACTTATTTCAACCTAAAATTATTACTGTTTGAATTTAATAGACATTCTAAATTAAACTCTTCCTAAAAATTATCACACCAGCGGTGCTAACATAGCGTTGCACCCGAGTTGGCTACCATGAGGAGCTACGGCTACCTCCCTTCTTTTCATCTACATTATCTTAAACCACCAACCTGCAAAACCCCACATTTCCTGTCATTAAGTGGTTAAGTCCGTGTAGGACAGGTACACGAATGACACACATCGTGCTGACCCTCAGTCAGCCGCCAGCTGCTTGAATGAATGAATGAATGAATATGAAGTATCGCAAAATTCAATGCATCGTATCTGAAATACAACATATTTGTATGTTTCTGTTCTACAGATAACATTTTCACTGGGCCATACGATTTTAACACAATTGCTGTTTCTGAGAAGACTTGATAAGCAGTACCAGTATTGTTGAAGTCTGAGAGGAAATCATTGCTGATTATCGAATTATTTCCTGTGTTCGACTCACAGGACTTTTTAGTTTTCATAAATCCTTATTTATTTGCCTACTTAAAATAAAAAGTATTTACCTTTCAATTATACAGTACCAAAAACAGTTTTTTGATATGGCTCTTAGGTGGTTTCTGAAATAGACGATTCAATTGCAGAATAAGATGAGAATACTACAGTGATATCACTTGTTTGTACTTTTAATATAGTTATGTAAGTAATTAAAATTAGATGCTGTATATAACCATTTAAGTGTTTTCCACACTGAAGCGTGGTTCTGAAAAGAAAATTACTTATTCATTACTTCATTAATATGTTGTGTTACAAGTGAAATTTTCCAATCCCTCGGAAATTTATGTTCAAGCCATGTTCTTTAAAATCATTAAACCTTTTTAAACAGCATAACTGTGATGAGCAGAATGTAATAGCCTTTTACAGTATACTTCCAACCCGGTTTTTAATTCCCATTAGTACATCAATGGAAGTCTCTACCATATCCATTTATCAACAGCTTGACAAGACGGGCAGCAAGGCGACTTTGTTTCTCAAACACATTGGCAGTGATTGGTTAATATGAATGTATGTGTCAGGTTCATCTGTTTTTAATTCGGTCAGCACATCAGACAGAAGGCGCATACATATGCCACCCAACGTGATTTTCTTTTTTGTTTATTAAACACCAGTGGACCCGACCGCGCTAAATCCTGCAATTAATGGATTTATCTGTTTCTGACAAAGACAACCTCGAAGTTTCACTAATGCTTTGGTAGATAGATTGGATGACCCAACTTAATAGTCCTGACATACATTTGGATGGGGTGTACTGAAGGAAAAGAGAAAATTACACCAGAGTTTTAAAATAAAGCAAATAGAACAGTTCAAGTAAATAAAACAAAAAATTATGCACTACTCTTATTAACATGTCAGAATTGTGAATTTCATTGTTTATTAAACCCTACGTACGTTCATAATACATACGTATACCCATAAGAGAAGATAGTTTGGAGCGTATAATTACGTCAAAGGAACTAATTCGTGTTGGGATATTTAGTCCTGCATTCCCTCCCTGTATTTCTCGGAAACGGTTCCGTCTTCAGTTACAGCAACTTTTGTAAGGAAGTATACGAGCTTGGTGTGAAAAGTTTCCAACCTCAACATGAAGATGGCAGCATCCGCAAATAAAACCTAGTGCATTTCGCAGTCCACCTGTTGACACTCACCAAAGTTTGAGCCGTTTTAGACGCTCAGTTGTTATGTAACATTCCTTTGAGTGAGTTGATGTAAGTGTTTTTATGAAAATGGACAAAATCGACTGTCCAGCTATCGTTAAATATTTCCTTTTGAAACACAATACGCCTACGCAAATCAAAGTTTTTTTCTTAATTTACGTCCTCCAACGTTAAGCCATATCGGATGATGAATGGAAAGGGCAAATGAGCCCAGGGTCCATAGAGCTTAGTTACCCGACATTCGTCTTTCAGGATAAGGGAAAACCCGGGAAAAAACCTTATCCAGGTTACTCACCCTGCACGAGATTCGAACTCGGGACCTCTTGAAAGTGAGGCAGGCATACTACCACCACGCTACCGAGGCGGGCAAATCAAAGATGAGTTGAATTCTGTGTATGGCAATCTGCACCATCATTTACCACAGTGAAATTTTGGTCAGCAGAATTTAAACGTGGCCGTAAGATCCTGGGAGGCGATGAACCTTCCGGAAGTCCAAAACTGCAACTACCGACGAAAACATCGCCAAAGTTCCACAAATGGTGCTAGACGACCGCCCAATTAAAGTGAAAGACATAGGAGAGGCTATGCACATGTCAAAATAACGTGTTTGTTACATATTAAATCAATATTTAGTCATGAAGAGGCTGTCCGTGCGTTGTATGCTGCGTTTGCTCACGTTAGACCAAAAACGTGTTCGAATAAGCACTTGCAAAGCTCTGTTGGCGCAGTTCAGGGGCAATAAATTCGAGTTTTGGTGCCGATTAATTAGTGTGGATTAATCTTGGACGCACCATGATATGTCCAACAAAAAACAGTCCAAACAGTGAAATGCAAAGGGGGAACGGGCTCCCAAAAAATGTTGCTTTTTTTTGGCTGGGGAGGTAGTGGTGACTGTTTTCTTGGGGTAGTCATAAAGTTATTTTATTCGATTATCTTCAAAAAGTAAATACCATTACATTAGCATACTACGCCATCATTACTTGACAGCCCGCCTTAGTAGCGCAGGGCCGCGCCGTGGCTCAGTGGTTAGACCGCTTGGCTTTCACCAAGGCGGCCCGGGTTCGATCCCAGGCGACCGCAAAGTGAAATTTGTGGTGGACAACACGGCGCTGGGGCGGGTTTTCTCCGGTACCTCCGGTTTCCCCCGCCATCTCATTCCACCGGTGCTCCATCTTCATCTCATGTATCATCAGTGTCATCGCCTGCGGTGCCGTATGTAGTAAAAGCGGGCGTTAAACACTACACACATTACACATTAGTAGCGTAGATGTTAAGGTGTTTGCTTGACGTTCAAGAGGTCCCGAGTTTGAAAATCAGTTAGGGTGAGCTACCTGGATAAGTTTTTTATTTATTATAATTTATTATAAGTTTATTTCCGGAGTTTTACTTTATCCTGGAAGACGAATGTTCGGGTAGCTCTAAGCTCCATGGACACCGGACTCATTTGAGCATCATTTCACCAATTTCATTTATTGGCCGATATTATTTAACGTTGGAGGACATAAATTTAAAAAAAAAATGACAAGCTGGAGGCAGATCCTGCGGGAAAAGGCCATATTTGCATAAAAAGAAAATCCTTTTTCGCCAAGACAATGGATCGTCTCACACCTTAGCAGTTTTCGAAAATCCACGAATTATGGTTTGAACTGCTTGACCATCTGTCATACTCAGCAGATCCAGCCCTAAGCGACTTTTTTGTCCTCTCATGTGAAAATTGCGCTCGGATGACAAAGATGATTGTCAAATGAATAGGCAGTCACTTTCGTGAACAATTATTTTGTAGAGATAAACGCCGAGTACAGCTTGGGCGGGTTACAAAGATGGGAGCCTAGCTGGGAAAGGTATGTCGAGTTACAGGGAGACTATTTTGAAAAATAAAAAAAATAAAAAATAGTTCTGAAAAAATGACTTGTATCTTTATTAGGTCGAAACCTTTCAGACCACCTATATATTGTGATAAGTTCCGCTTTGTAGATGCCCGGATGTGTTTCAGCACTATAAGGCGCATGCTTAGTTGGAGGGAGAAGGAGAGAGAGAATGGAGACGAACAAACCGTTAAAAGTCCATTGCCAAAGAAGAATGGCAATTATCAAGACTGATTTGCCCCTACCTACCTCCGAGTACGAGGCTTTCCGTAAACTAGGTGTAAGGAGATGTGAAATCAGAAGGGCACCATGTTATTATTGAAGTGACGTGCTTATGTTATGGCAGCAACTTAGTGGGGGCAGTCCTGTGTTCGACACTCCAGGAGCGACTGGAAGACAGTTTAATGGGTCATCGAGTGAGAAGCTGCTTCGGGCGTT
This sequence comes from Mantis religiosa, assembly GCA_030765055.1. Classification (NCBI taxonomy): domain Eukaryota; kingdom Metazoa; phylum Arthropoda; class Insecta; order Mantodea; family Mantidae; genus Mantis; species Mantis religiosa. The sequence continues at coordinate 31,159,234 of CM060957.1, forward strand.
GTCTATTTAACGCTAGGCTCAATCAATCATATAGCAATCCCTTTAAAAATTTGTCTCTTTAGTCTGTCTATGCTCTTTACACTACAACGAAATATGTAAAACTCAAAAGAAAGTTTATAATGCGCAACAAAACCTAGACAGGAGGTTGAAATTGTAACAATAATTTGCAGAATAATGAACGCAAAGTTCATGTTAACGGAATGTATGAAATTAATTTTAATTCCCAACTTCTACTTCAGAGACATTGCAGTCACTGCCTTTTTATCAACTTTTGAACTTTCTGTTCAGCTCCATACACACATAAGTTTCAGTTGGTCAGATGAGCAATACAGATAACACATAAATAATATAATAACAGGCTAAGAGTGTCTCGTAGGGTCCCTCTATCATAAACACGTATATACAAGGGCTGTTCAATAAAGAATAATCACATCCTTTTGTCAACGTACCTTTACTCATCCTCATAATTTTGATGGCCCTTCTCAAAATAGCTTCCCCTGAATGCGATACACTTGTCCCAGCATTTCTGCCGGTCTTCAAAGATATGCTGGAAACCATTTTTTGAGAGATCCTTCAAAATCGCCTCCGCAGCCTTCACCACTGCTTGATGATGATGATATATATATATATAAGGGCGATCAACTACGGCGGTCATCAGCGCCCTTTAAAAAACTAGTCATGGCAAAAGCCAGATATAAAACTTTCTAAAAACTATACAAGTGTAACAAAACCTATTAAAAATACACGTACATAAAAAATCAACCAAAAACCTGCTAAAAATTTCGTTCACCTTTTTCACCTTTCCACCGACACGGGTGCGCCAAACCCGTACCTACCGCAGTAGGCCCCTGGGGGGTCATCACTGCTTCTGATGATGGATAATGCCTCCCACAAAGGCATTTCCTCAAGTTAGGGATTAGAAAAGCGTCACATAAGGTTAAATCCGGCCTATAGGGAGCGTGAGGGATGCACTTCACGTTGATTTTTGCAAGATATTCAGCAATAACTTTGGCAATATTCGGCCGCGCGTTATCGTGGAGTAGCATCGAGCCTGCTTCGCGGAAATGTGGTCTTTTGCGCCTGATAGAGACTTGCAATGTTTTCAGGACATCCCTGTAGTATTGTCCAGTTACTGATGTGTGTGCAGGTACAACATGCTGATAAACCATTCCATGAATATCAAACAATGAGGTGCCCATACCACTTCTGGTTTTGGGGGGTTGGTGATGAAGGAGATTTCCACACTGAGCTTTGCTGTTTGCCATCAAGATCAAAATGATGTAGCCAAGTTTCATCAGCAGTGACTACGTTTGAAAGAAAATCCGGGTCTTCCTCTAATATCAACTTTAACTGCATGCAGACCTGCATGCGAATGTCCTTTTGTTCGAGAATCAACAGTCTTGGAACCCATCGCGCACAAACACGTCTCGTGGGTAATGTTTCTGTCACCAACGTGTGGGTGACAAACTTTGAAATGTTCAGTATTTCAGAAAGTGATCTTAAGGTAATTCGTCGATCCTCTCTCACAATGGCAGCAGCATTGTTGATGTTTTCTTCCGTAAGATCAGTTACTGGAGCACTGGGTCAACCTTCCTTAGAAATTGATTGTCTCCCCTCTTTAAATATTTCAAAGCACCTTGGAGCTGTGCTGTAGGGAAGAACAGACTCTTCATAGGCCTCCTCTAATATTGTATAGGACTCAACTGAAGATTTGTTGAGACGAAAGCAGAATTTCCAAACCGCGTATTGTTCCTCGAGTGTTACCTCCATTGCAGCGGTAGACGATACTGAACAGGTCGGAATTTGTATGGTTCTCAAAGGCGAGAACCAGGAGTACCAACAATGAAACTACCACGGCATGTTTGTTTCACATTAAAGTAACAGAATATAAGTTTGAATTTTACTGTTGAAAGTTATGACCGTAATATTTTTGACCATTTTTATTGAAGAACCCTCGTATATAGTATATACTGACAATTTAATTAATACTGATAAACTATATAGCAATTCACATTAGGTATGATTGCAATGCAATCTCTACAGTAGAGTGAACGGCAACAAATAATCAAGGAAGCGAAGAATCGTATAATTTACACTTGTTAGTTGAATATAGGCTGCAGTGTGCTGTTATTTTGTAAAGCTTATGATAGAAAAGAGGTTAGAAATTTTTGAATTGTTAGTAAATGTGCGGTTAGAGAGAAGTTTAGGAAAATTAGCGAGTAGAGAATATGTTGTGGCAACTGAAGTAGGTTGTTTCGGACGTCAGTTTTGTCCTTGAGGGATAGATTGCAAATAGTTGTATTGATATGACATTGAGTTTCCCGTTCACGCTGATTGTTGCGCCGTACATTGTTGACCCTGCTTTGAGTTCGCTGGAGTGTTAGTTGATTCAGATGAAGAAATGAGGTAAACCCAGGAGGAGGATGGGGAGGAAGAGGAGGAGGACCCCCCAGGGGCCTACTTCGGTAGGTAAGAGTTTGGCGCACCCGGGGTTCCGAGCCAATAGTCTCCCTCGTGTGGGCTCCTCTTCGTGGTTGAGGGAGACGGTCAACAGGCCCACTCACGTGTAGGCCGTGCGTGGAGTTCCGTGGAGAAGGATTTTAGATTCTTGTCTAGTTTCGAGTTTAGGATTTAGTGAACGGAATTTTTAGATGGTTTTGATTGATGTTTTTTATGTGCGTGTATTTTTAATATGTTTTATTAAACTTGTATAGTTTTTAGAAAGTTTTATATCTGGCTTTTGCCATGACTAGTTTTTTAAAGGGCCCTGATGGCCGCTGTAGTTGAGCGCCCTTATATATATAATCATAATCAGAGGAGGAGGAGGAGAGGAGGAGGAGTAGCTGGAGCAATACATAAACATATTGGTGTGGGATTCAAACCATCATTCCTCAGCAGCAAGGAATGGTACGTATAAGCGTATGGTTGCGGAAACGAGCTCGATCGGCACCTTTCCCCTTTAATATAATATATTGCTATGCCGTGCAGTCACAGTGGAGAATTTGCCGATATATCAGATCTTTACTGTAAACCTAACTCTCCAAAGTGCTTTTTATATCGGGGAACAAAAGAATTCGATAGGTATCTGTTCCCAATACGAAACTGTGACGTCAACGTGAGAAGTATCACCTTTAGTTGCAGTAGCCAAATCACAATGGTATAAAATTGGCTCAGAATTTGCTAAACCTAGTAAAAAGTATGAGCTTTTGATTTTAACGAATTTTATGATTGAATTGTGAAAACCTCTTTTTGAGTTTGCAGCTATTTTATTATACAATGGGCACGAATTTACTTCTGAATGATGACATGGCTTGTATAAATTTGTGTAAAAATTATATACTTGAAATAGTACTAATTTAAAATTAATATCTCTTTTTAAAACGAGCAATCTTATTGTACTGTAATTAGATAATAATACAATCTAACTAGCTACTAGCTACAATTACATCCAAAACCACAACTACTTCTACAACTGCCAATTCTACCATCTACTTCTACTTGAACGCAAACTTGGTATCCAAGCCTCTCCTCAACTGGAATCAGTAACAACAGTTACTTCCATCAGGAAAAGAGGTCGGGTCGTCAATTTTGTATTCACCTACCCTACTAACTAGTCTTACAGTAATCCTCTTCATCTTCTTCCTCTGGAGAACTCCACCTCGTGGCAATCTCCTGTGGTCGACCTCTCCTCCTCCTTGACCAGTCATGACGCCCCGTAGTGGTCCAAAATTGCCTCCTACGACTCATCGGTGTCTGGTCCTCTCCTTCCTCATCAGATGTGGTGGTTATATTCCGACCACTCTCCTCTCCTTCATCCTGCATCCTATGCTGTTGATTATGAATCCTCTGTGATCTCCTCTCTTGTGAATGATGTTGTTGTTGTTGTTGTTCCTGAAGTTGCCTCCGTTGCATACGTCTTTCTATTAGCTGAGTCCTGTATTCCTCCATTACCACCGTTGAAACTTGCGCTACCATCCTGTTTAACACTTTAAAATCCTCTTCCATCCTTACAATATTCCAAATTCTTTTTCCTGCCAATTTTTCCCTATCTTCCTGTATAGGTCACTATATTTTACACACTCAAATAACACATGTTCCGGAGTTCCTTCCTGCTTACACACTTCACACCTACTACTATCACCACTTCCTATTTTCTTGAAGTAAGTCTGAAATGGTCCATGTCCCATTATATACCGTACCGTTTCCTTTGTCGGTATGATCTTCAACTTTAATCTATCCCTAACACTAGGAAACACCTCCTTTACTCTTCTACCCTCCTCTATTTTGTTCCATTCTTCCTGCCATTTGTCGATCAAAAGATTCCTAACTTCTCGCCTATTATTACATGGTCTTCCTAATATGTCGCTAACTTTCTCCTGGTTTCCTTTTCTTATCCAGTACATGGCTCCTCGTAACATTATAATATAATCTATGGGCCATATTCCCAATATTACTAACAATGCCATGGTTGGTGTTGTCTTAACTATTCCCATACATCTGACTAATGTTTGTCTCTGCGTGCTTCTGAGTTGCTTGGTGTTCTTAATCAACTTTACTCTATGCGTCCATACACTTGCTCCATATCCTACAATACCAGTTAATATCGCAGTATGATACAATCTCGTCGCATTTAATGGAATTCTAAATTTATATTGAGAACTGCCAAATAGAATAGTGGTGGAAATGTAAAGTCGCTGGTTTCCAGTGGCTTGTAGGATAGATAGTTAGCTAAGTTAGATTAGGATATCTGCAAATGATTGTAAAAGTTTTGAGGAATAATTAAAGAATGATTGAGGAAATAAAAATAAAATCAGCGGAAACTATGTCCTGGTATAGATTCTAGATGCCAGGGCAATAGTTATGCAGATTTTATTTTTATTTTTATTTTTATTTTTTTATTGTAATTAGATATCTGAAAGTAATAGTATAGCAATATCTTGCTCAAGAAAAGAAATAAACAAATCCATTCTGAACCTGAAATTTATAGGCTGGAGCACTCACTCTTATATTAATAATTAATTTTCAGGACAATTAGGTCTTACAGCAGAGCCACGTTAACCAAAACTTTCCAATTTAGACAATTTCAGACGAAACTAAACAGGATCAATATATTTAATCTACATAATAATGAGAAAAGTTCGTTCAGATTGAGCATTAATGTACAGGCATATCAGCAGTGATATACAAGTACCAGGACTGTTCAATAAATGATCATAATTTTTACCGTCATAATTGTTCACACTAAAATTCAATCTTATATTCTGTTAGCTTAATGTGAAACAAACACGTCGTAATAGTTTCATTGTTGGTCCTCCTGGTTCCCGCCTGTGGGAACCAGTGACACCGAAATTAAGAATTGCAATGTACAAAGAATCATGATGGATGTCAAAGGAATGTTGGTTCTTTGTTACAACACGTTCAAGGGCAGTTGAGTCGAACAGCAGTTTGGGGAAGGATAGTTGTTATAACAAAAGAAATGTAAGAAACAGTGTCCTCAGCAGATTTCTAAAGGGGCTCACTTGACTTGTTGAATGAAGTATTCTTTGGTCCCTAATAATAAGGACAGTGACAAAATGGACACAAAGGGAGTCTTTGGTTGAATGAAGAGGGCTTTCAGTTAGTGAAAGTGACATATACACCCACACGCGCAGCTGTGGACAACAGTCTTCGGAGTCATGCCCATTAGAGCACATCGTGGCTGGCAAGCCATTGAAACAGTCAACGGCGTGGAGCCGATTTAGGGCGGTCAACTTCTTCTGTTTTGGTCAAAGGCAGACCAAGAAGATATTTGTCAGTTTATACGTTATAATTAAGAATTATCGAGCATTAGATATTCCGGCTTCAGTAACTTGAAACAGTGGTATTGGTAATCCTTGGTCGGGAACTTCGAGTTTAATGTAATAATAAAAGAAGCAGTCATTAAACAAATTTGAAACGGACATTCCAGTGTCATTAAACTATCCTTCTCACACATATCCACGCATACCCTGTGAGAAACCTCATTGCTTTACCCTGAGCTAAACATTATTGTTTCAAAATGTAGCGCCCAAGTGGAACTATTTGCCCGCCAATGTATTTGCTTCAGCAGGCAAGTTCAGTATTGCCTACCGTTGCAATGGGGGTAACATGCAGTTAAAGTTGATGTTAGAGGAAGATCCGGAGTTTCTGTCAAACGCAATCACTGCTGATGAAACTTGGCTACAACATTGTGATCCTGAGAGCAAACAGCAAAGCTCAGTGTGGCTATCTCCTTCATCACCAACCCCCAAAACAGCAGAAGAGGCTGCTTCTGCTGGGAAAGTTATGGTCATCTCATTCTTTGATATTCCTGAAATGGTTTATCAATATGTTCCTGCACACACATCAGTAACTGGACAATACTACAGGGATGTCATGAAAACATTGTAAGTCCATATCAGGCGCAAAAAAATACACATTTCCGTGAAGCAGGCAGGATGCTGCACCAGTATAATGCGCGGCCGTATATTACCAATGTTGTTGCTGAATAACCTGTAAAAATCAACGTGAAGTGCATCCGTCAGCCTTCTTATAGTCCGTATTCAGGCCCATGTGACATTTTTCTATTCCCTAACTTGAAGAAACGCCTTCGTGGGAGGCATAATCCATCACCAGAAGCATTGGTGAAGGCTGCGAAGGCTATTTTGAAGGATCTCTCAAAAATGGTCTTTGAAGACTGGCAGAAACTCTGGGACAAGTGCATCGCATTCAGGGGAGACTATTTTGAAGAGAACCATCAAATCATGAGGATGAGTAAAGGTATGTTGTAAGAAAAAAAAGTGTGATAATTCTGTATTGAACAGCACTCTTATAGTGGAATACTGTGAGTTTTTGGGTTCGTAAAATTAAAAGTCCAATTTGCAGAAATTAAAAGTGTTCTTGATTTCCATGACAATACACTGTGGTCAACACTTAAAGTAGCAGAATTACGTCACATACACAATTACAATCTTGCAAGGTCGCCGTCCACAAACAAAAGCGTTCAGTTGGAGAATACAGCACACCCAATTCAGTTCTGATTACACTCTGTTTAAGACTGCCCTTCGCGAGTCACAGCTTCCTTTTTATATTCCTCTTCATGGTTCCAGAAGATAATCGAATGTCCTGTAAGACTGTATCAGACGCAACACGAATGTTCCAGACGTCTAACTCCATCTGTGTCGGCAAGTCTTTTATCTCGGCGCTATATTTTTCTGTTACAGCAGACTGTTTATCTCCGCCCTGCCCTTTCTGTTTGTGCGCGCGACAATACATTTTTATTATTTGTGAAAATTTTCTATGTTTTATTACTCTCTAAATATAAATTTTAATTTGTTTTAAATTCTCTGTATCAGCGGTCACCAAGTGGACCGATCTTGTGCTAGAGCAAATGATGTAGCACTGCGCACTGCCACGAGTGCCGTACGATGTCAGTGTGAGACAGCAGCGTTGTCTCGTCTCTTGCAGTTTTTTTTCGTAAACATAATGTCGGTTGGAGAATGTAATGTGACACGTAGGACATCTACTCCTACATTTATACCTTCATAGGAAGAGTGTTTCTTTTTTATAGAAAGTGATAGTTTCAGAGCATTCAAAATGAAACTATCCTTAAGGGAAAGGCAGTTAACCTCAAAGAACTTGGTACCTTACCCAGAGTTATCAACAGTTCAGAAGTTTGTTTAGGTCATGGACTTGCAAGAATATGTTCAAATATTAAGAGAGTTGATCAAAGAATTTCAGAAAATGTTTCAAGACGTGGTGCAATTACAGTCAATTTTCCAAATATTTGCTGAGACTAATGCTCCATCTGAAGTGCAACTTCAACTTATCGATTTGCAATGCAATTGTAAAATAAAGAAATAAAAAATATTAATAATAAATAACGAAAAAATAAATAAATAATAAATAAAAAATAAATGAGTTAGTAAATAAATAAGCAATAAATAAGTTAATAAATAAACAATAAATACGTTAGTAAATAAATGAATGAATGAATAAATAAATAAAGAAATAAAGGGAGGAAGGGTGGGAGGGAGGAAGGGAGGAAGGGAGGAAGGGAGGGAGATAGAATTAGTATGAGTGATTTCTATTCACATTTTTCAAGAAATACATTTCCTCGGCTACATAGAAATGCCGCTCGTTTTCTGAATATGTTCGGATCCACACACACACAAACACACACTTATACACACACACACACACACACACACACACACACACACACACACACACACACACACACACACACCATTTTTCCCTAATGAAATTAAACAAAAGCTGCTGCAGAATTCAATTGACGGGTCAGAACTTAAAATGTCAACTTACACTAGCTGCTGCACAAACATTGATACCTAATTTTGAAAAATTAGTTTGTCAAAAGAGACAACAAAAATTTAGAATACTAGCTTTCACTTCTGAATAATATGTTGTGCTTATTGCTTTTCTTCGAGCTGTTATTTAATACTACTGTATTGTAAGTAGATTGTTGATAATTTTTATTTTGTTTAAACTATCAGTTTATTGTTCATTATTTTTTATTAAAATATAGGTACATAGTTGAATGACAAAGAAAGAAACAATTAAAACAATTTATATATCAATTATATCCTTCGTATTCCAAATCGATTATTGTTATTGTACAGTCAATTGTGCATTTAAATTGCAAGTTCGGCATTCCGCCACTGCTCCGAAGGCTACGGAGTGCACGGTAGACTATTCCGGTCTTCAACGGGTAAACTTGCACGATCTTGGCTCCGATTCTATTTAGTATATACATTTATGATATTCCTGACTTAGCTCGGACTTCCTTTGCTCTTTACGCTGATAACACAGTACTATATTATTCTCATGTTAATTTCCAGCACACACAACAAGTAGTGCAGCTCCCTTTAGATCGCCTAACACATCGGTTCAGCACTTGGCGGATCTCTTTGAACCCTCAGAATATCGAGGCTAAAATCTTCACTCTTCGCCGATATACTCCCCTTACTCCGTTGTGTCTCTACAGGAACAGTGTCCCTTGGCTCCCCACTACCACTCCCGTTAAATACCTTGGAGTGCTTTTGGACTCTCGACTGACCTGGCGTGCTCATATTGATCGTCTTATATCACTGGCCTCCGGGCGACTTTCAAAATTCTCACCTCTGTTGCATCGCCGTTCCAGCCTCGGCCTACAGTCCTCATATGCCTGCTAAGTGTGGGGGGGGGGGGGCGCACACATATGTCATCTTCGTGGTCTTCTGGTTATACAGAATCGCTTCATGCGCATCGCTACCAACGCTCCATGGTTCATCCGCAATCAGCAGCTCCATCACGAACTAGGACTGTTACCTCTTCAGGACTACATTCGCAGGATCGCCCGTCGCTTCTTTTCCACGCTGCAAGAAGTTCCAGGAGCTGTGAATTATAACATCGGCGTCCGCACGCGCCAGCCCTCACGCTTGAAGAGGAGACTACCACAGGACCTGCTTCTAAGTGATACATCTGGTTAGAGTGATTGTAGTGCTTGATGTCTGACTTACATCTTCAATATTGACATAATTTCTCAGAGAGTATTATTGGAGTGCTAACTTAATGTAGTTAGCCTACACCTGAGTGCTATTATTCTTTAATGTATTATTCTGTTACCTTCTTTTCACTCTGATCTGTAAAGCACTGTACTGCTGATCGATCAATAAAAAACTTATATATTGTAACCTTGTGGGTTCGTGAAATTAAAAGTCCAATTGCACCACTCAAAAATGTTCTTTATTTCTATCGAATTACAATTACTTGCCGATTACACAGAATTACGTAATGCACACAATTACAATTCACCAGTTCGTCAGAGGTCCACTGCACGCAGATACGTACACTCCTCCGATGCACGTACACAGTCCGTTCCCTCACTGGGCGCTCCTCACCGCTGCTCGACAAGAACTGAACTGAACTACCTCCGGCCCGGTGCGTCGCTTATATAAGACCAACTGACTTATCTAGAAGGTTCCGGGTTAGATGAGCTATCCTGGATGTTCTATAACTCAGGGGCCCAGTGATGTTTTTCCAGCCACCCCTCGTTACCGCTATAAGACAAATGGGTTGGCGTTATCGAACGCCTCTCATCCGGCACCAACTTCGGCCGGCTCCACAGGAAGTCCCGACGTTCGGGTGAAAATATATATAAACTTGCACGACCTACTGTGCACACTGTGCATTGAAATTGTGGCCACTGGTCTATATCTAGGCCCTGCAAGGAGAGCATTCCATTGTGAACAACTAATTCGAAATAAGTTATCGTACATTTTCTATGTAAATAGTAACTCTCTCTCTCTCTCTCTCCCTCTTGTCTGTTTCCCTACGTTAAATGTCGGGGAATTGGTTTGACTTTTAGATCAAATACTGTGCCTCCTCTATCTCTCTTGGTAGTAGTAGAAAAGATGAAGATGTAAGAGGACATGATAGTTCAATAAACGATAAATACATCTCAAATTTTAAAGAACACGAATGGTTTAAAGACATCTTCTTGAATTCGGCAGTGAGAAGGCCAGTCTGCATCACAGGGTTACATTGCATGCGCTCTGCGCGTTTCTACATCCCATCGAAAATCGAATAAAGCCTGAAAGCTTCTGTATTTCATTATTTTAAATCGAAGAGATGCGAAAGAGAATGGCAAGAGTACAAAAAAGTTGAAGCACGCTGTATGAAGTTACAATTATAACAGATATGCTGGAATATTATTTTCACTATTTTTCTGGGGCCATCTGCCAATGTTAATGTAGGTGAAGATAAATATCAGCATATTTACAAATGGCAATAGTAGAATTATGAATGGTGGTGGAATGATAATAAAAACAAAAAATAAGTGAGAGCTTTGATGTTGATTCGTGCGAATGATTTCATGCCACTCATTTCAAAGGGCAATTCTGCAGCCATTTCAATCTATTGGGGGAGTGAGAGGCAAACTACGAATACATACTTCATATGCAGGCGTTGCTTTGAAATTTAATTTTATTTATTTCTTTATCATTCTAAAGGACGCCCTCTCTAATGGTAGCATTATATGAAATGTAATGATGATTAAAATTAAAACATTAATTTGGCATCGTATTTTTAAAAATGCACTCCATCACCGTATTTTAATATACAAATAGAAACAGGACTGCTGGTTTCGGAGTTCACATAATCCAATATACATCGATATAACCGGTTTGAGAGCAAGATGTCAATAAAACTAATTTTACTTATCGTTTTAAGAGGAATAAAATACGTATAATCGAAAAACTATCCAAGATATAGTTAATGGTTTTATTACTGTGAAATACGAGGGCTGTTCAATAAAGAATGTCCATAAATTTTTTACTATCATAATTTTTCGCACTAAAATTCAATCTTATTATATTCTATTAGCTTAATGTGAAAGAAACACACCGTGGTAGTTTCATTGTTGGTACTCCTGGTTACCCCCTGTGAGAACCAGGTAAGTTGAGACATGCTAAGTATCGCCTACCACTACAATGGCGGTAACACGCGAGCAACAATATGCAGCTTTGAAATTCTGCTTTCGTCTCAACAAATCTTCAGTTGAGGCCTATGCAATATTACAGGAGGCCTATGTAGAGTCTGTTCTTCCCTACAGCACAACTCGAAGGTGTTTTAAAGTGTTTAAGAGGGGAAACAGTCCATTTCAAAAAAGGTGCTCCAGTTACTACTCTTAAGGAAGAAAACATCAACTCTGCTGCTGCCATTGTGAGCGAGGATCGATGAATTACCTTAAGATCACTTTCTGAAATACTGCAAATTTCATTGGGTGCCACCCATACATTGGTCACAAAAACATTACACATGAGACGTGTTTATGCGCGATGGGTTCCAAGACTGATGATTCCTGAGCAAAAGGACATTCGCATGCAGGTTTGCATGCAATTAAAGTTGATGTTAGAGGAAGATCCGGTGTTTCTTTCAAACGTAATCACTGCTGATGAAACTTTTCTACATCATTTTGATCCTGAGAGACAACAGCAAAGCTAAGTGTGGAAAATTTCTTCATCACCAGCCCCCCAAAAGCTAAGTGGTATGGCCATCTAATTGTTTGATATTCATGGAATGGTTTATCAGTATGTTGTACCTGCACACACATCAGTAACTGGACTATACTACAGGGATGTCCTGGAAACATTGCAAGTCCATATCAGGTGCAAAATACCACATTCCCATTAAACAGGCCGGATGCTGCACCAAGATAATGCGCGACTGCATATTGCTAATGCTGTTGCTGAATATCTTGCAAAAATCAACGTGAAGTGAATACCTCACCCTCCCTATAGTCTGGATTTAGCCCCATGTGAGTGTTTTCTATTCCGTAACTTGAAGAAACGCCTTCGTAGGAGGCATTATCCATCATCAGAAACAGTGGTGAAGGCTGCGGGGGTGATTTTGAAGGATCTCTTAAAAATGGTGTCCAGCATGTCTTTGAAGACTGACAGATACGCTGGGACAAGTGCATCGCATTCAGGGGAGACTATTTTGAGAAGGACCATCAAAATTATGAGGATGAGTAAAGGTACGTTGTCAAAAAAAGTGATCATTCTTTATTGTACAGTCCTCGTAAAATGTGCTAATAGGAAAAATGCCTCACTTTCTGCTTTCATTGCACAACACAATATTCCATACTAAAATTTATTTGTGCATGTATTAGAATCGTGCTTCAAATGTTATACCTCAAAGATTTAAATTGGCCAGGAAGGGGTATTTTATACCGCACCGTAGTTTCTCAGTTACTTAACTTGAAACTTACTGGAGGAGAAACCTCAAACCAAAGAGAGATGGCATTAACGATGATAATATGTAACTTAATTTAATGTAAATTAATATGTGAACTAAACATCCAGCTTTGAAGTTTTAACATTTAGTTTTGCATATATTTTGATTTCCCTATCTCCTTAAACTTTGAAGGTAATTTGTAGTACATTACAATGGAGCTTAGAGAGTTGGTTCGAGTAGTGCATTAGGTGCTTTTAGGAAAACGTCATATTATAGAGGCGGGTCGCATACCAGCAATAACGGAGCTGCGTTTATTGGATGCGTCACCGTAACAGTTTCGCTAAATGGTTTTGTGAACACTGGAACTTGTGTACAACACAGCAAAATTGCTCCTCTTACCCACCGCTTATGAATATTCTATAGGATACCGGGCTTGCAAATGTATATGCGTGCATGCGGCTTGTTTCTAATTATTGTACCTCACTAATTCTCCTCTATTTGCTTTGTAATCCTGAATAATTTTTACTTTAAAAGTAATAACTTATATGTATGCGATTAAAAACTAAATTTATGCATACAGCATTTTAGAAAATTACCTTCTCAATCATATTATTACATTTCTCGCAGTGAATGTAGTACTGGGTAGAAATTACAAGCAAGATAGCTTGTCATATGTTTTCGGATACAGTGATACAATCAAATTATCTTATATGAAGGATTCTAATTTATTTATATTTTTGTTTCTACATAGTTTATACAAACTATTCATGCTAAAGGTTATATTTTTATCCTATTTCCTTTAACTAACCTTGTTGGAAGAAGCGCAATGTAGTGAGATGAGAAGATCTATCAGCAAAGCAAGAAGACCCCCTTGCTCATACCAATTTTTCTGGATTTACAGTGTGTATATAAATGAATATCGGAGATTTAACTCGCTATAATATTTATTACATTAAACTTATAGTTATAAATGATACGTCAAATGTAAAAACAACTTATACAGTTTTGTTTGTTGGCACCAGTGCACATGTGCGTACAAGGTTTCTGCAGCAATCCACTAGACAGCGGTAGTAAAGTCTGTTTAGTTAACGTGTGTGCAGTTCCCACTCAAAGGGACCTCAAGGGACCTGACCTTCCCGCCCACTAATGACCGTCATAAATCTATCTCCACACTTCAAAAATGGAACACTGTCGTTGAGGACCAATAGCAGCCCTGATTTTCTCGAAGTGACAGTCGTAGGTCTACTCCACGTGGAGTCTCAGTTGCCAAAGTTCCAACTTCCAGTTGATCTGTTTCATTACGTGCAGAAATTCGTTGTGTGTCACGATGTGGAGACCGTGGGAGGGAAATGCAGTGGTAAATGCAAATGAAGTAGTAGATAAACTTCAGTCACGTGAAAATAATCAAAGTGAAGACAATAGTGTGAATAGCTGGGCCGAGTTATATTACTGGAAAAGCCTCAAAAGACAAAGTTTCAATGGGAACTTTTTCTAAGCAAATTCAAGCACTTGTTTTGAACGTATATAAATATGTGCTGACAAATAATCTTGGTAAGGGGTCATGCAATGTAACTGATGATAAATTCTGGGTATTCACAAAAATACAGTAAGAAATATTGTGACGAAAGGAATACCAAAGACGCCGATCAAGTGTGAAAACAAAAGGAAACGTTTCTCTAAATTAGATAATTTCATATGCGTTTAATTTGTCGAGAAATTTATAGAATCAATGCAAAAGGAAGAGCGCCTACCTTAGACGAATTGGTTGCACATTTGCAAGAAATTTGTGATTTTCCTTATGGGCACTGCACTTTGCGCGGTCTCCTAAAGGAGCTGGTTTTCAAATACTGCACTTTGAATAATTTAAGGGTTATTATGGAATCCAGTAGAATTGTAGCTTGGCGATATATATAATCAAAACTAAGAAAGTTTTGCAGTAATGGACATAAGATAATTTATTTAGACGAAACCTCGTACGATGCCCATGATGTATCGAGAAAGGTGGCAACCTTGCAGAAAGGTGTGCGAGGAGGCGGGCCACGGTTGTTAAACGAGTATAAGGGTTCGTCAAAGGCAGCGGCTGACTACACATGAGTTAACTAAACAGACTTTAGCAAAGATGGCGACTAGTAAACAGAGAGCGTTTTGTGTTTCGCAACTTGCAAAGACCGAATCTGTAGTTACAGTGCAACGTGCGTTCCGCATTAAGTTCGGTTGTGATCCTCCTAGTGATAGTAACATTCGTAGATGGTATCATCAGTTTGAAGATACCGGCTACCTTTGTAAAGAGAAGAGCACGGGACGACCAAGAGTAAGTGAAGAGACTATTGAACGTGTGAGACAGTCATTCACTCGTAGACCAAAGAAATCAGTCCGGAACGCTAGTCCTGTGTCGACTGTTGGGAAAGTTGTAACAAAACGCTACAGCTACGTCCTTACCATTTAGTTATTTTATGTATGTATGTATGTATGTATGTATGTATGTATGTATGTATGTATGTATGTATGTATGTATGTATGTATGTATGTATGTATGTATGTATGTATGTATGTATGTATGTATGTATGTATGTATGTATGTATGTATGTATGTATGTATGTATGTATGTATGTATGTATGTATGTATGTATGTATGTATGTATGTATGTATGTATGTATGTATGTATGTATGTATGTATGTATGTATGTATGTATGTATTCACTACAATTGGGTGCTACCCGGTGGCAGATTTAAGAATACAGATCAAATTACAGTACTAAATTTACCACAATAACACAAAAAAGAATACAAACATGATATTATTTTACCTTAGTCACTTAAAACATATCTAATTACTTCTCTATTTACGTATCATATACCATTATACTTCAAAAGTTAAACTATAAACCATCTAGATTTTTCTAAATTTCTTCAGCGACAGGGGAGAGCCCTGAAAAACTGCTACAGGCAATTCATTCCATTCTTCAATGGTTCTATTAACATCTTCCATCTCCTCTTGCTTTCTCTCGATTTCCCTCAGCAAACCGTCAACTCTTATGCCAGGATAGCAAACTACCTCCGCCATTGGATTTCCAGAATGTCTCACAATAGAGTCACCGACTATTAGGCAAGATTTCTCCTCTTCTTTTACTCTTTCTACTCCCTGCTCCCTCAGTTGACGGTTTTCAGCTTCGAGCCTCCGAATGATATCTTCCGCCTGTTGTAGCTTAATGCGTAGTTCCCGTGCTTCTTCTTGAAGCTGCTCCAGTTTCCTCTGATTTGCGGTGACGGTCTCGGCTCCCATGCATTCCTTACATTCCCAGGTTTCCTCGATGTTCATGTCCCTCTTCACTTTCTGGCAGCCAAAGTGGAACCACTTCGAGCAATTACTGCACAAAAGTCCGGTCCTCAGAACTTCAATACAGCTCCCACATCGTTCGTCCGCTACAGGTCCTGGATTAATCTCAATTCCCCCTATCACTAATAAAGTTACTAATACAAAAATTACAAAATAACTCTGTGAAGTTTCCGTAGTACCTTCACGCAAACTACCTGCTCCCCGTGAGCGCAGACCTGACCACATTCCGATCCTTGCCCGGTAAATCATCAAGTCAAAACCCATTGTCTCAACTCGTCTCTACCTGCCTCTCTACCTGTCACGTCCGACCTCCTCAAGCTCCAGACACCAACTGAATTACAGGCTCTAAAGCCGAGAGACCACAGACTACGTGCTAACTTCGCAAACGACATGTTTCATGACGATGACTATTTTATGGATCATGCTGTCAACAGTGGTGAATCGACCTTTCACCTTAGTGGACATGTTAATACTCATAACGTGTGCATCTGGGGCTCAGAAGACCATTACGATATGGTACAAATGCAACGCGATTCCCCTAAAGTGAAAGTTTTTTGTGCCATATCCCGTAGAAAATTTTATGGGCCTTGTTTTTTGGTGAACCTTCTGTAACTGGCACTTATTACCTTGATAAAGTACAGCAATGGCTCTTCACACACTTGGTAGAAAATGAGCCAGAGAAATTCATTTTCCAGGAAGATGGTGCGTCATCTCACTAGCATAAGGAGGTGCGCAATTGGTTGAACGTCACCGTACCCGAGCGCTGCATAGACCGCAAGGGCTCCAATGACAGGATTTGCTATGCGTGGCCTCCACGTTCTACTGACTGCATTTCAATAGGCGTCCAAGCACGAAAACGGAGAATACGAATGATTACGCGCTGTTCTTGCAATGAAAACGTCGCCATCTTAAGTCCCAAAAACAGTCCTAGCTCTCGTTGCTTCCAATAGAGTTCTATGCACTGTACAGTACTGGCATCTGTCACACATTCACAAAGAGCCTATTTGTATATTAAAAAACTAGAAGTTCCCATCTGGTCCCAGTGCTGAAAGGAATAGGAGGTGTTGTTAATTTAATGCACCTCGTAAGAAACACTTTGCAGTTTTAAGAAGTTCTATGATGCGAATTAGGTAATTGCTTTTGTTACCTAATATATTTTGTCGTGAATATCTTTTTTCTGCCAAAAGTAATACACATCAGGTGGCGTGACAATAATTGTGTGCCTTCCGATGGAGCTAATTTGACACAAATGCATCGGTTCCTAAGAGCAATTAGGCCCACGATGAATCGAGAAGATTTATAGTTTCGTTTCAGTGCACTATAACATTATTTGATAGTTTTCTGCCACAATCACTTTTCATGTTTGTAACGCCTTTGGCCTAACAGAATTACATAAATTTTCAGTGTGCAATGGTGTCATATTCGAGTCGTCTTTGATCAGTATTATATAAAATCTCCTTGCATTGTGATTACTAAAAATGACGTGAGGTCTTTCTGTACCTGATGGTGACATCTTGGGCCTGACATTTCAAAACTTTTTGTGTAAGTTATCCTGCAACATCCTTTGAGGGAATCTATGAGGATATTGCGTGCTTTGAAGTTGCCATAATACAATCAGCAAAGCGGCTTCATTTTCTCATTTCCGCAGATGCCAGTAAGGGAAGTCAAAACCTCCATTGTGTCTCTGAACTTTGAAAATTTGTTTTTTGTTCTGTTGTACTTGTTGGTCTTCTCTCAGAGCAATATTGCCACGCAAAGTGAGTGACGTTCACAGAAAATGATATATAATGGAATCCACTCTCATTGCTCTATCTATTGTTGGTCTAGTTGCTCATTCTGCCTGTGGACCTCCTTTCGTTAAGCAACATTGTATAGGAGGAATACTTTATCTCCCCCAAACTTCCCAACTGCCGAAGGGTAACATTTAAAGTTAGATGTCCATAATCTCACTAAGAGGATGTTGTTAAGGGCATTGTGAGTTCGATAGGTTTCAAAACATCCATCTTTTGTTTTTAACTATAAAAAATTATATAATTATTCAGATTTAAAATTATATATAACATTGGTTGTCAGCTGGTATTAAAGTCCTTTAATTCGTCAATTTAAAAATGGTGGCGTAATGACAGGCCCACTTCCTGAGTATGGTACTTAATCTTTGATCGTGATTTCCTAAAACCTTGATTTTTCATATTTTAGGTGCATGTTTCTCAAAAACTATTCAATATATTGACACAAAATTTGTAGTTGTTATTTTTCAATGTTCCCTGAGCACATTCGGCTAACATTTATATTCATGTCATTTATAAAATGGATGAAAACAAATATTCAGTCCTTGAAAATGTTATATATTTTTTTACTCAAAACTAATTAATTTTTCATGAGCATAGTATAAACTATATGTGATTTTCATTTAGTCGATTTTATAAAACTGTATCTTAGGTTATATAGGATAAAACTTGGTGCATGTAGCTTTAAATTCCTACAAGTAAAGTGCACCTGAAATATAGGATGCAATTTTTTTTTCAGGACACGGTGTGATTTATGTCCATTTTGAATGGACCTATGTGAACTTAATTTAAATATTATACAGTAGTTAAATACACACATCCTTATACAGTAACCATACCGAATTTCAATTTCTGATAATCTTTAGTTTTCTACATATTCAAATTGTAATATTGGTAAAGATTAACGTTGTATGGTTAAAAATACACCCCCCCCCCCCGCCAGTGCCCCTAAATCAATGCATCTTTAAACTTTGTTTCAAATTAAAATATTTCAAACATAGAAATGAACCTGGTATTTTCCTGTGGCTCTAACTTACCATATTTTGTACTGACAATGCATTTTTCTAAAAACGCTCACATACAAACACAGCTGTCATACAGTGTAACGCTCTCATGGTAGCAGTTCCGGGGTCTCTTTTCATTCCAAATTTCTCGCCGTTGTCCTGTAAGTTTGCAAGCGTGTTACAAACTGAGTGCAGAACGGCCTGTAGGTGTCAGCATAGTGCAGATGCACACATAGCGTCACAGTATCACTATAAAGATGGTCACTCCCACTTGCGACTTGCACCAAGGAAGAACAGTGTTCTGTCATTCGGTTTTTGTGTAATAAAGGTGTGAAACCTATTGAAATTCATCAACAAATGAAGGTTCAGTACGCTGATGCATGTTTGTCAGAGCAGCAAGTCTACGAAAGATGTAGGAAGTTCGCAAATGGTGTGACTTCAGTGGAAGATGCTCCACGTTCAGTTCAACACACAAGTTGTGACTCCACAGGACATTGCAGCAGTTGAAGCCATAGTGAAGAAAAACCGCTGACACTGAATGACATTGCAGTATGTTTACAGTTTAGTCATGGGTCAGCACACCACATTGTACGTGATGTGCTCCAGTTTCACAAAGTGTCTACTAGATAAATGCCACGGCAGCTGACTCCTGAAATGAGAGAACGACATGTTGATGCTTGTGAAGAACGTCTTCGGTGATTTGTACGGGAAGGTGATGGCTTCCTTGCAAGAATCGTTAGTGGGGACGAAAGCTGGGTTCACTTCCAACTGGAAACGAAAGGAGCGAGCAAGGAATGGTGCGTTCCCTCATCACCAAAACCAAAGAAGTTTCGAACAGAACCATCAGTAGAAAAGGATATGCTGACTCTCTTTGGGACGAAAAGCGACAAGGATTGCTGTCAGCAGGTGTCCTTTTGCAACATGACTATACAAGGCCCCCCCAATGTCCGTACAACAGTTGCAATAATTACAGACTCGCATTCTGAGTGTCTTCCTAAGCCACCATACTCACCAGACATTGCCCCAAAATGGCTTTTTTATTCAAATAATATTAATTTGAAAATAAATTTTCACTCCTAGCCATAATTTAATTTTCAGTTTCTATAGTCTCGCTGAAAGAGTTAGGATTCGATATAAAAACGTGGATCTTCTTGTCTCTAGTTTAAAGAAAGTGTTTGTACTGTCGCCCATTAAAATAATAAATAAACCCCAGAACGACAGCTCTCAAAGGGCCAAGGTGTACCAACGTGACTGCCGGACTCACGTCCACGTATACAAGGTAGAGGTGGGCGATCATCCAACCGATACTGGGAGGAGATGTGATCAGCGTCTCGGCATCCCCCAGCCGGAACGTTGGGTTTCCTGAGCAGGACGGCTTACTTAGCGTAAGCTCCTTACTTTTCTCACCATGCCGAGTGAGCAACGATCCTACACCCGGGACTCATTATCGCATAAAATTATATTATTTGGATATTGTTACCCAATCGGCAAACGTGTGACATCGGTACCGCACACTCGCCGGTCAGCTGCCGCCTGTGGAGGCGTGACAGAGTGGAGGGAGGGGAAACCACAGGTGGCTGAATCTTTGTTTCCCCCTCCTCCTGCCGCCTGAAAAAACGTGAAACCTCCGGAATATTTTTCCCCTCCATGGTAAAGAATTCTCTAGAAATATTTAGCCACCTATAAATAGAGGGACGATGCGACTGAGACGCGCAAACTGAAGTGGCTCCAGCCACTTCACGGGCCAGCCGCAGTGCCCGTACTTTCCACGCAACTCCTACAGCACTGACCGGAAGAGCCACACTTCGGCTGACATCGCCCCAGTCGCCAACACTGCAGCACAGGAACTGAAGCAGACGTTACGAGCCGAGATGAAACGCCTCAATGAACGACTGGACACCATTGAGGAGAAGCTCACCGCCGCAGCAGTCTCCAACAACTCCAACCCATTGCGAGAGGATCTCCAGGATCTCCACTTTGAAGTGTTGAACCTGGGCCCTCGCCTTGGGAGTATGGAAGAGGCCACATCCACGAGTTTCAGCTCAGTGTTCACCGCACTGAATACACACCACCAATATGCAGTGGAACAGATCGTCTCCAACTACAAGCCAACACAGGACATCACTGCCGTCACTCAACAGACCACATCCTGATGAACCAAGTCACCCAAGTCATCAAGGCCACTTCTGCTCAACAGAAACTTCTGAAGAGAATAGAAGCCAGCTGCACTACCAACCACACAATACAGGAAAACATTCTCCAGACTGTGGAGAGGATCTACAAGAAGCAGTAAGACATTGAACTCACCATAGCCAACTCAACTTTCAACACAGAACAACTCAGACAGCACTTCAATGACTCCCAGGTGGAGTTAGCAATAAATACATCTCATCGACCCTGACGCCACTAGGCGTCAATGCCCTCCTAAGCACTCCGGTGTACAGCAACAGCCATAACAAATGCACTAAGCTTCCTCTCTTTATCCCTTCTTTTCGTTCAACCTCCATATTCCCCGCTACTACACTGGCTATGGTCAGGGCCTCGTGTCATGGCCATGAGCCAGGAAAGCCAACCTGACCTGTGCACCCTTTCCTGCACAGATTTAGCATTAACCTACACTAACGGAGGTGCTTACGCGGAACTCCGCTATTTTTCCTGACCTTCTCCCCTCTATTACCTGAACTTCTCTTGTTGGCTTTTCTTTCTCTCCTCCTGTCCTTTTCTCTTTCTTGTTTAAAAAAAAAAAGCCGAGAGCTCAGTTCAGTTCTTGGCGGGCAGCCGTGAGGAGCGCCCAGTGAAATAACGGACCGGTGACAGTCCAACTGGTGAATTCTGATTGTGTGCCTTACGTAATTCTGTGTAACCGCAAAGTATTCCGACTGTAACTCGGTGGAAATAAAGAACATTTTTGAGTTGTGCAATTGGACTTTTAATTTCACGAACCCACAAAGTCACAATATCACATAATAACGAGGTATC